>JAFLJL010005857.1:39758-54591 GCA_018398815.1 Conus ventricosus | reverse complement strand
GATCTTAAAAAGCAAAATTTCCTTTCATATCTATGATGATGTTGATATAATAGTGTCATTGTGAATGAGAAAAAAGTGTGTTATGTGAATGGAAAAGTTTTCATGTCAGAGAAAAGAGTGTTAAGAGATTTTGTAATTTTTGCGATTGTGGAGGGAACTACGGTTTGAGGCTTTTGTTATATTCATGGGAGGGCAAAACCGCCAGTGAGGCAGAAGAGTTGGACGCTGGTGGATTGTTGATTGTGTGTTCACACATTGTGAGGAAGGGTTGGAAGATTTCTGTTCGTCAGAGGTGCTATGGACACAGACATAGAGAGGATGTCTGTGTATCCCTCGTTGGGTTTAACATAGTTAGGAAACTAGGATTGTCTATGCAACCCTGGGTTGGGTGTGGCTGTATGATTGGAACGGGTTTGTCGATGTAACCCTGGTGGGGGTAGTGTTTGTGCTTAACTCCTTGGTGGGTTGTAATTATGCTTGGCGTGGCAAGTTTCACTCAAGTATAGAGTGTAGATGTAGACTGGAAGTCTACTAGGGTAGGCTGTCGCTTATGCCCTAGAAGGTGATACCAGTTGGGTTGTAAACTGGCTAAAGCAATTTTCGTAAAGGTGTAATTGTAATGATAACAGAAGTTTGATACTTATTATGTTTTGAGGATATTGCGCTTATTTGGGAAAAAAGAAGAAAGATGAAGGTTGACGCGAAAGTTAAACAAGAATTGAAAAATAGATAAATAAAAATATAGTTGGTTATAAAGATTTCTTTCTGTACCAAACTTGTAGGTTGGGAATAGGTTGGCGGAACAAGGACTCATGTGAGTAGTCTATATTGATTTTGGTATGGTGATGTGGAAAGGAGTTAAAAAAGGAGCTATGAATAAGAGAGGAAAGAGAATAAATAAATAAAAATTCATTTTTAGAGGTTAACTCCTGGGACCTAGGGTTTCGTTACAGATCCCTCAGTGTCCTGTGGTGGTAGTCATGAGGGTGTACCTGCCTAGTGTAGGGTCCAAGGCTTGTGGTGGCATTCCTGAGGTGGTACAGCCAATGTGCGCGAAAGATCCTCGACATGTCAAGAAGATGACGTGTCTTAGGCCACTATTGATATAAGAACTGATAAGTGTAACATGTGTGTGTGGGTTTGATTTTTGATAAACTTTGAATATTGTTTCAGTGTTTGTATGTGGGGAATTATCTTGTAAAGCGAGATATAATTGTTGGAAAAACGCAAGTGAAGTGAAAGATGAATTAAGACCCTTTTATTGAGTAAAGGGAGCGTTTTATAGATAACTTAATTCAATTGTGTTAGTGCTCCTTTGGTGTGAATGGAGGGGGATTGCGGGTTGCGAACGAATTAAGCATGCTGTGTTTGTGAATGCAAGTGTGTATGTGCACAATCATGGGTGTGTGGACAGATAGATAGATAGAAGATAGATAGATAGATGAATGTATGGTCGGACAGATAGCTAGCGAGCCTGTTAGTTATGTATGTATGTGTTTGTTTTGTATGTGCATTCAATGTTAGGTAAGTAGGTAGGTTGATAGTGTAGGTAGGTTGCAAAGGTTATGGTGGTAGGGCCCGGTAGGTATGTGGAGGTATGCAGGTTGTCAGATGGGTATGTGAAGGTGGGCGGGTAGGTTGGTAGGTAGGTCGGTAGGTTGTCAGATGGGTAGAAGGTGGGGGGTAGTAGGTAGGTTGGTATGGTTATCAGTGAGACTCACTGACACAGACAGATAGAATGATAGATGATAGGACCAGTTTATAGAGCTCCCTCTGTCTGTCTGTCTGTCTGTCTGTCTCTCTCCCTCCTCTCTCTCTCTCTCCCTCCCTCCCCTCTCTCTCTCTCTCTCTCCTTCTCTTTCTCCCTTCTCTCTCTCTCTCTCTCTCCGTTTGAGACCTTTAAAAGAGCATCAAAAATAGCGCGACAGCAGTAACTATTGTAACATCAACAAAGTAAGAAGGCAATAAGCGGGCGGTCTCTACCTCCAAACTAATCACTCCTCATTCCTAGTGTAATGATTACCCTTCTCCAACCATTCGCCATGATGACTATAATTCACTTCCTCAGTTTTCAAAGAGAATTATTAATCTTGTGTACTTATCGTTCCCAGTATGGATTTTTTCTATCCGTCACCCATCATTTCTCTTCGTGATTATTAACCATCATTGTTCATTCCAATCAATATGTTTTGTTTGCTTTTACTCACTATTTCTTGTCGCGGACTCTAAATATATTCTTCATCTTTTCTTGTATAAGATATTAACCCGTATCCATCATCTTCAGTGGGTTTGAAACCCCCAAACCTGCTATTTCTTCATGATCGGAGGGGAGATCCGTATTAGGCACCTGGATCTGATATAGAGAAGCGGGAATTCAGATTTTTTTTTCTTACAGAACATTGCATATCAGCATAAAACGCACACTGTTAACTTGGAAAATCGCAGCAACGGCCTACAGCAGAACACGAAACTTGTCATGTGCCAGACCATGTCAACCTCTAGAGGCTGTGATATGCCCCTTCTGCACACACTGAATCACTATGCGCATTCTCAGTGAGCAGTCTGTGTGTGCGTGCGCGCGTGCGTGCGTGCGGTGTGTGTGGCGGGCGGCATGAGGGGCGGGCGTGGGTCCGTGCGTGTTGTGTGTGTGTGTGTGTGTGTTCAATTCCTGCATTCCAAGGGAAAGTTGTTTGTGTGAAGTGAAATTGCATTTAAACTTGTCTCCGTCTCTCATGCCGTTCATAACTCACTTCAATTTCTAATGATGGCCGCGTTTGGAGCACAGCATCTTTAAAAGGCTGAGCCTGAGTACATTATCACGGACATTTGAGTGATTTTAACAATATCGAGATCGCTGGACTTTTCTTTCGATAATTAGTACTGAATTTGTTTTGCTTCGACATCAGTCTGTTATGGAGGTTAGGATGAGTTTTGATGTTGAAAATAATCTCTATAAACTATAGCGAACAAACTCCGTGGTACATTCCCTTAGAGAATTTTACACCTTTCATAACTACTCGTTACGTGAATGAAACAGAATGGTTGAAAGAGGGCACGCACTCTCTCTTCTCTCTCTCTCTTCTCCTCTCTCTCTCTCTCTCTCTCTCTCTCTCTCTCGCAACACACACACTCACACACACACACACAACACACTACACACACACACCCACACACACAACACACACACATGCGCGCGTGATTACGGACACTTAAACGTGTGCACATACTCCCCACACACATCACTCACACACACACGCGCGCACAGCGCACACACACACGCGGGCACGAAACACACACATTTGTGTTAATTGCACACACCACACCATTTGATGCGCACGCGCGGAGTGCACACCCCCACACACACACACACACCACACACCACTCACACACCCACGCACACACACTCGCACACGCACTCGCACAACGCACACGCACACGCACACACACACACACACACGCACACACACACACACACACACACACACACACACATGGCCGTGCTTACGGACACATACATTGTGCAACATACTCCCCACAAACATCACTCACTCACACACACGCGCGCACACGCGCACACACACACGGCGGCACGAACACACACATTGGTGTTATTTGCCACACACACACATTTGAGCGCACGCGCGATGTGCACACACACACGACCAACACGCCACACGCACACACGCGCACGGCACGCCGCACACACACACACACACACACACAACACCACACTCACACACACACACACACACACTCACACACACATGCGCCGCGTGCTTACGGACACATACACTTGTGCACACACTCCCCACCACTCACACTCACTCACACTCACTCACACACACGCGCGCACACGCGCGCCACAACACACACACGCGCGCACACACACACGCGCGCACGAACCACACACATTTGTGTTAATTGCACACACACACATTTGAGCGCACGAACTCACGCACACGCACACACCCGACACACACAACACACAACTGACACAGACACAGACACACAGCACACACACAACACACACACACAACACACACACACACACACACGTACAGTGCACACACACCACACACACACACGCGCGCGCGCGCGCGTGCTTACGGACACATTCACTTGTGCACCTCACTCCCCTCACACAACACTCGCTCACAACGCTCGCATCGCACACGACCGCACACACAGCGGCACACACACGCGCGGCACGTAACACTAATGTTGTGGTAATTGCACACCAAAACATATGAGCGCACGCGCGAGTGAACACACACACTCACTCACACACACACTCACACTACACACATCAAACACACACACACACTCACACTACACACACACAATACACCACACACTTCCTCAACAACGTGCGCTGTGTTTCGGTCACATAACTTGGGCACACACTCCCCACAACACACGCACTCACACACACGCGGCACACGCGCGCACACACACGCGACGCACGGTCCAAACATTTGTAGTTAATGACACACACTCACATTTGAGCGCACGCGCGCGGGCTCACCACACAGACATACACAGACACACACCTCACACAACACCACACACACACACACACACACACACACACACACTACACTCCCACACAACAACACTCACACACACCACAACATGCATACGGACAATACAACTTGTTGCACCACCCCCCCCCCCACACACACACCACACGTGCGCGCACGCACCATGCACGCACAACACACACGAGCACACTCACGCGCGACACACCACACAAACACACACCACACACACAACACAGCACTCAAATTCGTTCAAAAGGTGATTAGTTCTTTTTGTTTTACAGGTGCCGTCTGCCCGAGTCCCTGATAGATGGTTGGCCATTAATGATCAGCGCTAGGACCTGTCTTGTTTAACCTGTTACTCGCAGACAATTGCCATACATGTAATCGTCTGCTAACAAGTGTGATTTCCAACAGATTTTGCACTGAGGATTATGAGGTGTTAAGAGCGCTTTCGGTCTGGAGAGATGTTTGTTCTGGTTCAAACAGTTATTCTGGTATCGTATTGTCGTGTTTAGTACTGAGGTGAAACAGTACCGATAGACGTTGTGCACTGATTGAAACAGAACCGATGCCTGTTGACAATCTTGTCTGGATCAGGCTGGTAGTCAGCAGTCTGCAATTTCTGGTAATTACCATGTTTCCATTCCATTCTCTTGAAGATTCCTAGTGTAAGACTGGAGTCAAAATATGTCAATACAACAAGACCACTATGAAAGGTGTTTGTGGCGTTGTTTTCTTGACTCAGATGTACAGCATCCTTTATCCCCCCCCCCCTCTTTCTCTCTCTCTCTCTTATCTCGCTCTCTCTCTCTCTCTCTCTCTCTCTCTCACTTTTTTAAGCATGAAATATTTTTTTCCCTCACGATTCGTCAATGTAGAAAGCGTTTTTGAAATGTCATAAAGGGGGTGAGGGGATGGTGGAATAACAGACTACTACATCTTCAGTCTAGCGTCCGCCAGCCCCCATTAAGTGCATGGCCTTCTCCTACACAGCCATTAATGGTTCACACCAGGAAACGGGGGATTTCTGCAGGTTTGTTGGACCGTTTAGATCTGGAGAACTGCCAGCTCTTTTTCTGTCGTTTAGAGGGGAGTTACTTTTGCAGAATAAGAGTAGTGATAAGCATGAATTCATAAAAACACTGCTCTGCAGCATCTTTCGGTTTTTACGCATTTTATTGCCAGATGCTCTTTTCCCGGCTTTAAACATCTTGTGTACGTTCTTGTGATGTTTGATGTTGTTTGGATGATGATGATGATGATGATGGCGTGTGTGCGTGCGTGCGTGCGTGGGCGTGCGTGAGTGTGGGTGTGTGTGTGTGGGTGTGGGTGTGTGATGTGTTGTGTGTGCGCGCGCGCGCGCTGCTTATGTGTGTGGCCTCGGTATGTGTGCAGAGAGACAGAGGACTGTGTTAGGATACGAGGGACATGTTGTTGGGGATGGGTGGTGAGATAGTTTGATATCACTTATCCTCTGTGTGTGTGTGTGTGTGAGTGTGTGTGTGTGTGTGTGTGTGTGGGTGCGCGGCGCGCAGTCTGCTCGTGAGTGGTGTGTGTGTGTGTGTGTGTGTGTGTGTTGTTTGTTTGTGTGCGCTCGCGCAGTTGCGTGGCGAGGCGTGCGTGTGTGCGTTCGTGTGTGTTGGTGTGGGTTGTGTGTGTGTGTGTGTGTGTGTGGGTGTGTGAAATTGCATCTAAACTTGTCTCGGTCTATCTGCCGGTTCGGTTCTCACTTCAAGTTTTTTCTAATTCTGCCGCCGTTTTGGGGCATAAGCATCTTTAAATGCTTGAGCTTGAGTGATTATTCACGAGATTTCTTGAAGTAATTTTATGTCCAGGACAGCGGAATATTCTTTCGGCAATTACACGGAATTGTTTCTCCTACCAATGTCGGATAAAAGGTGAGGGGTGAATCTTTGTATTGAAAAAAAAACTTATGATTTTATATAAGAAAAAACTCGCTTTCTCCCTTAGTGAATTCGCTCTTCCACCAACTATTCATCATAAAGAATAAAACAATGATTGTAACACACAAACACACGCACGAACACCTCACCACACACACACACAACACACAACATCACAACACACAACACACACACTCAACAACACACACACACACACTACACCAACGTGCAGAGGTTTTGTGCGCGCGCGCACAACTCACACACGTGCGACGCCCACACACACACACAGACAGGATACACAGACGCACGCCACGCACCACACACTCGCACAACAACTCACACACACGCTCGCACGCATGCACGGACGCTCGAGGGCACGCACGCACGCACGCACACACACCCACACACACACACACACATTCACACACACGCCCACACACACACACGATTGCATGCACGCGTTAGACAACGCGCTTATTGAATTACGACCATATAAGTTCGTTTTTGTAAAAGAAATAAAGCAAAACAACTGTAGAAAAAAGTCATCAAAAAGAAAGTATGAAAACGGATGGCAATGATCTATATACATTGAGAGAGAGAAGAGAGAGATCAGAGGAGAGGTGAGAAGAGAATGAGAGAGAGAGAGAGAGATGGACAATGACCTGCACAGATGCCAAACCTAGCCTTCTCACAAACAAGTAAGGAGGCGGGCAATCAACTGACAAGTTTGAGCAGCGGGCACCTGCGCGGACATTCTTTTGTGGTGCCTTGAATAGAACGACATGTTCTGAATATCAGGCGGAAGAGAGTCAGACGAAGGCAGGTTAGAGAGGAGTTGGAGGGCGGTGACGAAAAAAAGCAATGCGTTGCTGCACAGGAATTGCGGTGGGGTAGGAGAGGAGAGAGGGGGGTAGAAAGAGGAGAGTGAGTGAGAGTGTTGGAGGGGGGGGTGGGTGGGAAGAGAAGGGGGATAATGGAGAGAGAACCTGAAAAGAGAAAGATAGAGAGATAGAAACAAGCATGCCAGCGGTGGGTGGTGGTGGTGGTGTTAGGGGCAGCAAGCCAAGCCAAGCCAAGCCAAGCGGTGGTGGTGGTGGTGGTGGTGGCTGCGGGCCGGGCCGGGCCGGGCGGGCCGGGCCGAGCCGGGCTGGGCGGTGGTGGTGGTGGTGGTGGTGGTGGTGCCGTGCCAAGCCAAGCCAAGCGTGGTGGTGCCGTGCCAAGCCAAGCCAAGCGTGGTGGTGGTGGTGGTGCCGTGCCAAGCCAAGCGTGGTGGTGGTGGTGGTGATGGTGGTGGTGGTGCCGTGCCAAGCCAAGCCAAGCGTGGTGGTGGTGCCGTGCCGAGCCCAGCCAAGCCAAGCGTGGTGGTGGTGGTGGTGGTGGTGCCGTGCCAAGCCCAGCCAAGCCAAGCGTGGTGGTGGTGGTGGTGGTGGTGGTGCCGTGCCAAGCCAAGCCAAGCCAAGCGTGGTGGTGGTGGTGGTGGTGCCGTGCCAAGCCAAGCGTGGTGGTGGTGGTGGTGGTGGTGCCGTGCCAAGCCAAGCGTGGTGGTGGTGGTGGTGCCGTGCCAAGCCAAGCCAAGCGTGGTGGTGGTGGTGGTGGTGGTGCCAAGCCAAGCCAAGCGTCGTGGTGGTGGTGGTGGTGCCGAGCCAAGCCAAGCCAAGCCAAGCCAAGCGTGGTGGTGGTGGTGGTGGTGCCAAGCCAAGCCAAGCCAAGCCAAGCGTGGTGGTGGTGGTGGTGGTGCCGTGCCAAGCCAAGCCAAGCCAAGCGTGGTGGTGTGGTGGTGGTGGTGCCGGGGCCAAAGGGCCAAACCCAGCCACGCCAAAACGGGGTGGGGTGGGTGGTGGGTTTGGGGGTTCCAAGCCAAACCAACCAAGCCCTTGGTGGGGGGTGGTGGGGCCGTGGCCCCAACCAAAACCAAGCGTGGTGTTGGGGGGGTGGGGGGTGGGGGGCCGTGCCAAGCCCCAAGGGCCCAAACCAACGTTGTGGTTTGGGGGTTGGGGGTGCCAAGCCAAACCAAGCCCAAACGTGGGGTGGGGTGGGTGGTGGTGTTGGGGGTGGGGGTGCCCGCCAAAACCCAAACCAAGACAAAACCCGGGGTGGTGGTTTGGGGGTGGTGCCAAGCCAACCAACCAAAACCAAAATGGTGGTGGGGGTGGTGGTGCCCAACCAAAACCCAACCAACCGGGGGGTTTTGTGGGGGGTGGTGTGGGGGTTTTCCAAGCCAACGGGGGGGTGGTGGGGGTGGGGGTGGTGGTTTCCAAGCCAAGCCAATTTCCCAAAAAAAAACCAAAACTGGTTGGTGGTGGGGGTGGTGCCAAGCCAAGCCAAACCAACGTGGTGGGGGTGGGGGTGCCCAACCAAGCCAACCAATGGGGGGTTGGGTGGTTGGTGGGGGTGGTGGTGGGCAAAGCCAAGCCCAAACCAAAACGTGGTGGTGGGGGGTGATGGGGCTGGTGGTGGGTTTGGGGTAAGCCAACCAAACCAATCCAACCAAGCCAAAGGGAAAACTTGGGGTGGTTTTGGGGGTGGTGCCCAAAACCCAAACCAAACCAACCAAGCCAAGCCAAAACGTGGGGGTGGTGGGGTGGTTTGGGGGTGCCAAGCCAAGCCAAAACGTGGGGGGTGGGGGTTGGGGTGGTGCCAACCAAAACCAAGCCAAACCAAACCAACCAAACGGGGGGTGGTGGTGTTGGGGTTTTTGGTGGGGGCCCAAACCCCAAACCCAAACCTGCAAGCGTGGTGGTGGGGGTGGTGGTGGTGCCAAGTCAAGCCAAACCAAAGCAAGCGTGGTGGTGGGGGTTGCCAAACCCAACGAAAGGGGTGGTGGTGGGGGTGCCAAGCCCAAAAAAAGCCAACCAAGCGGGGGGTGGTTTGGGGCCAAAACCCAAGCCAAACCCAAACGTGGGGTGGTTTGGGGGTTGGTTGGGCCCAAACCAAACCAACCCCAACCCTTTGGGGGGGTGGTGGTGGGGGGCCAACCAAGCCAAAACCAAGCTGGTGGGGGTGGGGGTTTCCACCAACCCAACCAAAAAAGCCAAACGTCTGGGGGTTGGTGGGGGGCCAAACCAAGCCAAGCGTGGGGGGGTGGGGGGTGGTGGGGCCAAGCCAAGCCAAACCAACTGGGGGTTGGTGGTGGTGGGGTTTCTAAAAACCAAGCCAAGCCAAAACCAAGGTGGTTGTGTTTTGGGGGTGCCAAGCCAAGCCAAGCCCTGGGGGTGGTGGGGGTTGGTTTGGGGTTTTGGGGTGCCAAACCAAAACCAAGCCAAACCAACGTGGTGGTGGGGTGATGGTGGGGGGGGTTTGGGTGGTGTTTAAGCCCAAACCCCCCCCAAAGGGTGGTGGGGTTTGGTGGTGCCCCAACCAAGCCCAAACCCAACCAAGCGTGGGGGTGGGGGGGCCCAAGCCAACCAAACCAAAACCAACCCCCGTGTGGGGGTTTCGGGGTGGTGGTGGTGGGGCCAAGCCAAGCCAAAAAAAACGGGGGGGGTGGTGGTGGTGGTGGGGGTGCCAAGCCAAGCCAAAACCAAACGTGGTGGGGTGGTGGTGGGGGTGCCCAAAAAAAAACCCTCCAAACCTTTTGGGGGGGGTGGGGCCCCCCTGTTTTGGGGGTGGGGTTGGGGAACAACCCCGGGGGTGGGGGGGGGCCAAGGGGGGCCAAACCGGGGGGGGGGGGGGGGGGTTTGGGCCCGGGGGGGGGAAACCGGGCCCGGGGGGGTTGGGGTGTGGGGGGCCGGGGCCCCCTGGGGGGTTGTTTGGGCCAAGCCAACCGGGCCCCGGGGGGGGGGGGGGGGTGGGGGGGGGCCCCGGGGCCGGGGCCCGGGGGGGGAGGGGTGGGGGGGGGGGCAAAGGGTGCTGGTTTTTTGGGTTGGGTTGGGGGGGTGTGGGGGTTTTGGGGGCCCGGGGGCCAAGCCAAAACCCCAAACGTGGAGGGGGGGTGGGGGTTGGTGGAAGGGGCCCAAACCAACCAAACCTGGTGGTGGTGGGGGTTGCCCCAAACCAAGCCCAAAACTGGTGGTTGGGGGTGTGGTGGGCCAACCAACCAAGCCAAGCGTGGTGGTGGTGGTGGGGGTGGGTGGGGGGCTTTTGGGGGGGCCAAAAGCCCCAACCAAGAAAGCGTGGTGGGGGGTGGGTGGCCAACCCAAAACCAAGCGTGGTTTGGGGGTGGGTGGGGGTTGGGGCCAAACCAAAACTGGGGGTGGGGGGTGGTTTCCCCCTTTTTTTTGGGGGGGGTGGGGCCAAGCCCAACCAACCAAGCCAACGGGGGGTGGTGGGGTGTGGGGGTGGGGCCAAAACCAAAGCCAAAACCAAAGGGGGGGTTTTGGGGGTGGGGGTGGGTTTGGGGGTTTGGTGGGGGCCCAAACCAACCAAAACTGGGGGTTGGGTGGTGGTGTGGGTGGTTGGGGCCAAGCCAAGCCAAGAAACCCAACTGGTTTTGGGGGTGGGGTGGGCCAAGCCAAACCAAGGTGGTTTTGGGGGGGGTGGTTGGGGGTGGGGGTGCCAACCAAGCCCAAACGTGGTTGGGGGTGGTGGTGGCCAAAGCCAAGCCCCGGGGGGGGTGGGGGGGGTGGGGCCCCAAACCAACCAAGCCAACTTGGGGGGGTGGTGGGGCCCCCAAACCCAAAACCAAGCCCAAACGTGGTGGGGGTTTTTTGGTTTGGGGGTGGGGCCAACCAAGCCAAAACTGGGGGTGGGGGTGGGGGTGGGGGGGGTGCCCCCAAGGGCCCAAACCAACGGGTGGGGGTGGGGGTTGGGGCCAAACCAACCAAGGGCCCAACGTTGGGGGTGGGGGTGGGGGTTTGGTTTGGGGGGTGCCAAGCCGCCCAAAAGGGGGTTTGGGGGTGGTGGTGCCCAACCAAACCAAACCCCAAACGTGGGGGTGGGGGTGGGGGTTGGGGCCCAACCAACCCCCAAGCGGGGGTGGTGGGGTGGTTTGGGGCCCAAACCAACCAAACCCCAACCAAGCGTGATTGGGGGGTTTTGGGGGTGGGTGGTTTTATGCCAAGCCAACCCAAACCAAACCCCAAACCAACCCTGGTGGTTGGTTTTGGGGGGTTCCCAAACCAAAACCAAGCCCAAACGGGGGGGGGTGGGTGGTGGTGGTGGGGCCCCAAGGGCCCAACCAAGCTGGGGGGTGGTGGGGGGGTGGGGGGCCGCCCAACCACCAAACCAAGCGTGGGGTCTTGGGGGTGGGTGCCAACCAACCCCAACCAAGCGTGGTTTGGGGGTTGGGGGGGGGGGGGGTGGGCCCCAAACCCAAAAACCCCAAAACCAACGTGTGGTGGTGGTTGGGGGGGTGGGGTTGGGGGCCAAAACCAAGCCAACCGGGGTGGTGGGGTGGGGGAAACCAACCAACCAAGCGTGGGGGGTTGGGGGTTGGTTTGGTTTCCAAACCAACCAAGCGGGGGGTTGGGGTTTTATTGGGGGGTTTCCAACCAACCAACCCAAAACGTGGGGTTTGGGGCCAACCAGCCAAGCCCCCAAAACCAACGTGGTTGGGGGTTGGGGTTGGGGGTGGTGGTGCCGGGGCCAAAACCAACCAAGCGTGGGGGTGGGGGGTTTTTTGGTTTTTGCCAAGCCAACCAAAGCGTGGTGGTGGGGGGTTGGGGGTTGGTGCCAAGCCAAAGCCAACCCTTTTTGGTGGGGGGGTGGTTGGGGGTGCCCAAACCAAACCCAACTGGTGGTGGGTGGTGGTTTGGGGCCCCAAACCAAGAACCAAGGGGGGTGGTGGTGGTGCCAAGCCAACCAAGCCAACCAAGCCAAGCGGGGGGGTGGGTTGGTGGGGCCAACCAAGCCAAAACCCAACCCCGGGGTGGGGTGGTGGTTTTGGTTGGGGGGGCCAAGCCCAAACCAAGCCCTGGGGGGTGGTGGTTTTTGGTTTTGGTCCTAGCCAAGCAACCCCAACCTGGGGGTTGGGGGTGGGGGTTGGTGCCAAACCCCACCAACATTGGGGTGGGGGTGGTGGGGGGCCCCAAGGGCCCAAACCAAGCCCCAAACGTGGGGGGTGGTGGGGGTTGGTTGGTGGGCCCAACCAAACCAACCAAGGGGGGTGGGGGGGTGGTGCCAAGCCAAGCCCGGGCCCAACCCCAACCTTTGGTTTGGGGTGGTGGTGGTGGTGGTGCCCAACCAAGGGCCCAAACCCGGGGGTGGGGTTTGGGGGTGGTTTGGGGTTCCAAACCAACCAAAAACCAACGTGGGGGGTGGTTTGGGGGTTGGGGGGTGGTGCCCCAACCAACCAAGGAAAAAGGTGGGGGTGGGGGTGGGGTGCCAAGCCCGCCCAAACCAAGTTGGGGGTGGGGTTTTGGGGGTGGTGGTGCCAAGCCAAAACCAACCCAAACGTGGGGGTGGTTTTTTGGGGGGCCCAAGCCAAGCCAAAAGGGGGGGGGGTGGGGGGTGGTGGGGGTGGTGCCCAAACCAAAAGCCAAGCGGGGGGTTTGGGGGGGTGGGGTCCAACCAAAAGCCAAACGGGGGGTAGGTGGGTGGTGGTTGGTTTCCAAGCCCCAAGCCAAGCGTGGTGGTGGGGTGGTGGGTCCAACCAAGCCGCCAACTTTTTGGGTGGGGTGGTGGGGCCCCAAACCAAGCCAACCAAGCCAAAACGTGGTGTGGTGTTGGTGGTGGTTGGGGCCCAAAACCAAGCCAACCTTGGTGGTGGTGGGGGTGGTTTTAAAATTTGGGGGTGGTCCAAAAACCCAAACCAAAAGGTTGGGGGTGGGGGGGTGGTGGGGGGTCCAAGCCAAACCCAAAAGGGGTGGTGTTTGGGGGTGGGGCCAAGCCAAGCCAAAACCAAGGCTGGTGGGGGTTTTTGGGGGTGGGGTGCCAACCAAGCCCCAACCAAGGGAAAAGGGGGGGAAGGGGGGGTGGGGTGCCAACCAACCAAGCCAACCGGGTTTGGGGTGGTGGGTGGTGGTGCCAAGCCAAGCCAAGCCAAGAAATGGGGGGGTGGTGGTGGGGGTGTGCCAAGCCAACCCCAACCAAACCAAGCGTGGTGGGGGTGGGTGGTGGTGCCAACCAAGGGAAAACCAAGCCAAGGGGGGGTGGGGGTTTCCAAAGCCAAGGCCAAAAGCCAAGCCCCGTTTGGGGGTGGGGGGCCAAGCCAACCAACCAAAACCTTTGGTGGTGGTGGTGGGGGTGCCAACCCAAACCAAGCCAAAGCGGGGGGTGGTGGGGGTGGTGGGGGTGCCCCAAGCCAAGCCAAAACCCAAACGTGGTGGTGGGGGTTGGGGGGTGGGGGAAAACCCAAACCAAGGGAAAACCTTGGGGGTGGTGTGTGGGGGGGGTGGGGGTGGGCCCCAAACCCAAGGGCCCAAACCAAAAGTGGGGGTGGTGGGTTTGGGGGTGGTTGGGGGGCCAAGCCCAAAAATGGTTTGGGGGTTGGGGGGTTTGGGGGTGGGGCCAACCCAACCCCAAACCAAGCCGTTGGGGTGGGGTGGGGGTGCCAAGCCAAGCCAAGGGCCCAAACCCTTTTTTTTATTTTTGGTGGTTTCCAAGCCCCCAAAAACCTTTGGTGGTGGGGGGTGGGGGTTTTGGGCCAAGCCAAGCCTTTTTGGTGGGGGTGGTGGTCCCAAGCCAACCAAGCCAACCAAACTGGTGGTTGGTTTGGGGGTGGTGGTGCCCAAACCAACCAACCCAAACCAAGCGGGGGGGGTGGTGGTGGTGGGGGTGGGCCCAAACCAAAGCCAAGCGGGGGGGTGGGGGTTGGGGGTTGGGGCCAACCAAGCCCAAACCGCCGGTTGGTTGGGGGTGGTGCCAAGCCAAAAACCCAAACCAAGGTTGGGGGTTTTGGTGGGGGTGGGGTGGGGCGCCAACCAAGCCAAGCCAAGCGTGGTGGTGGTTGGTGCCCAAACCAAACCAAGGGGGGGGGGAACCAAAGGGCCAAAAAACCAAGCGTGGGGTGGTGGTGGGGGTTTGGGGGCCAAACCCAAAAACCCAAACCAACGTTGGGGGTTGGTGGTGGGGGGGTGGTGCCCCAAACCAAGCCAAGCGTGGGGGTGGGGGTGGTGTGCCCAAAAACCAAGCCAAAACCAAGCCAAAGGGGGGGGTGGTGGGGGGGTGGTGGTGCCAAACCAACCAAACCCAACGGGGGGGGGTGGTGGTGGGGGCCAAGCCCAACGTGGGGGTGGGGGTGGGGGGCCAAACCAAGCCAAGGAAGGGAAGCGGGGGGGTTGGGGGGTGGTGCCCCCAAACCAAGCCGGGTGGTTTTGGGGGTTTTGCCAAGCCAAAGGGGGTGGTTTGGGGGTGGTGGGGGCCAAGCCAAGCCAAGCCTTGGGGGGGGGGTGGGGGTTGGGGGGCCCCCAAACAAGGGGGGCCCAAACCCAAGGCGGGGGTGGTGGTGGGGGAGCCAAACCAAGCCAACGTTTTTGGGGGGTTGGGGGTTTTCCCCCCCCCAAGCCCAAA
>JAFLJL010005857.1:27258-34758 GCA_018398815.1 Conus ventricosus | reverse complement strand
CACTCTCTCATTGCATGACAGGTTGATAGTCTCTTGTTATGCCATGGGGTATGGTCTTTAATACAGATGGTGGATGGTTACTTTTGGTGTGTACATAAAGAGGTGTGTCGTTGGGTTTCTTGTATGGTTTATATATATGGTTGTTGAGATCCAGTGTTATGTCTAAGTAGTTCACTACCTTTTTGTTTGCTTCAATGGTAATCTTTAAGTTGTGGTTTTGGAAGATTTTGCATAGTTCTTTCTTCTTATTTTCGATGGTTCTTGGGTTGTTGTTCAGTGCAGCAAGGCCATCGTCTCTGTATAGTCCGACTTGTGTTCCGAGTTTTTTCTTGATGTTGGACAGCATGAATAGTCCGACCATTCACATGTTTCTGCACCATCATATGATCCCATGGTCACGTCGAATGTTGAGTTTCTGTTGGTTTTCCTGATCCAGGTTTCATTTTTTGCTGTGTAGTAATGTTTTCTTGGTGTGGAGAATGATTTCCATTTCTGACCCTGTTATATCTGTGTTGTTACTGGCAAACTTCAGGGCTTTGGTGAGTAGTTCCTCATCTATAGATGGGTAGAAGTCTACTATGTCAAATGTGATGAATACTGTATTACTTTGTTTATTGAGTTTTTTGAACCATTGGATAACTTCGTATGTGTTCTTCCAGAGGTTGTATTCAGAGTTTGATTTTACGTTTCTTTATTATTTTTTCCAGAATTTTCTTGCTTATTTTGCCTAATTCAAGAGTTTTAATGTTGCTCCCCAGGGGGTTGAGCACTCAAAAAATTATTTTAGGCATTTTTTAAAATTTACTGATCTATATTATATTATAATAGAATGCTGAACAATTAGTGGGGGAAAACAAGTGCAGGTTAACAATTCTTCAGTCGTTATAGTAATGACTTGGCAAAGATTCAAACTTTAAAAAAAAAAATTAGGAATAGAGTTTGTTTAGAACTTGCCGCCAATGACATTGACAAACAAAGCACATGACAAGACACGATGCATTTCAACCACTTGGGTCTTCTTCAGGCGAAAAAATAAATCACATTTAACATGTGGGACAGTACAAACAAAAAACGAAAAAAGAATGAAAAATGACTCGTCCATGTGGTCGGTAGGCGGAAATGGCATGGGGCCAGGGGATTATGGGAGAGGAAACGGAGGGGGGGGGGGGGGGGTTGCGTCGGGGGAGGTGTGTGTGTGTGATATGATGGGGTTGTGTGTCTAGTTTTATTGGGATGGTGTGATATCTTTGTGAGGTTGTGGTAATGGTGGATTGATAATAATGGTAAGGGAAAGAAGGGGGGGGGGGGGAAAATGAGGGGAAAAAAAAAGGTGGGGGGGGGGGAGATTTAAGGGAAGGATAAAACAAAATTAAGATTAAATAGATGGAGGGTTGCTGTAACTACTGTATGAAGTGAGTGAAGGGGATGTGGTGGTGGTGTATGTATGTGTGTGGTTGGTAGGGGATATTGCCAACTGATGTGGAAGTGGTGGGTATGTGTGTTTGGTTATTGTTGGATATTGATGCCTGGGGGTGTAGTGTGCCCAGTTTGGCAATGAGATGGGATTCTTGAGTTGTGCGTTCAAAGCTGTCACTCTGTGACTGCCAGAGTGCCATAACTTTGACATGGTCGATGTTGTGTTGGTGTGGTTGAAGTGTAGGGCGACGGGTTTGGGTCGGTGGTGGCGGATATCAGCCAGGTGTTCAGAGATGCGTGTTTCAAGTGTGCGTGACGTTTCCCCTATGTAGATCTTGCCACACAGCTGGCAGTGGATGGCATATATAATGTTGCGGCTCTGACATGAGAATGTGCGTTTGACTGTGAAAATCCAGACCTTCTTCACCTGTTGGCAAGTCTGCCAGCAGTCTGTAGACCATCACAGTCCAGTGAAACTAAATAACATTCACTCCAACTCGACACCGGTGACATTCTACAGATCTGCACGTGCCAGTAGTGCGAAACGCCAAAAGGCGAGTGCGAGACAGTGGTGTGCGAAAACTGTGTTGTGAACCGGTGAACATTATAAACACTGGGCGCGCAAGGGTGGGACGGGGGGCACATGCAAATATGGAAGAAGGATTTATATTGAATGATATGATCGATAATGTTCCTATGATCTTAACGTGACTGATTATATTGATACAGGTGAAGCGAATTTATTATGTACCAATAAAGATATTGGTGAGGGGAACGGAATGAAAGGCATTTACCGAGCGTTGATATTTGATCGCAGACTGACAGTGACAGTGACCTAGTTGTTGAAAGGGGAAATCTCAAGAGAGAAATGTTAACACAGAAAGAGAGGACAAGGGTGAAATTGGTTTGTCGGATGATCGAGTGGAGAGAAATATACTGAGGGGTGAAAGGAAAGATTTACAGCGAGAATGAAAGTGAGTTACATACTGATGGTGTGAGATGATAACGTTTGTTGGTGCTTCATTCTCGTTCTTACACTGGAATGTAACACGGACTCTTGTCTAAACTCAATGACAAAGACTTTACTACTTTTCTGTTGAGATTTGACTTCATTTGTCTTGTCGAAACTTTTATAGAGGATTTCTCAACTTAGTATTTCCAGGTTTACACTGTTTTCTGTAAACCGGCACTTAAGTTTACAAAACAAGGAAGACGTTCTGGATGAGTAATGTGTCTCATTAAAACTGAACTTACATCCTATGTCCATGAAATTAAGACAGACTGCCCCAATACTCTTTTATTTTTGATTGATAAGAACGTGTTGGCTTTGTGGAAGATGTCTTGTATGTATGTACTTATATTCCACCAGAGGGGTCGCCTCACTACACTTATTTTGATGTTGAAAACGGTATTTTGAGCTTGAAGAATGTCTTTTTGATTCATTATTCGAGTTTGAGGACGTGCATGTGATCTTGTCAGGCGATTTGAATAGGACTTCTGATATTTCTACCACATATTTTTTATGAAAATAATTATGATCACTTCGATTATAATCGTTCTTTTTCTGCTAATAGCATGAGAAAGTCTGCAGACTGTGTTCTCAATATTATGGGAAATGTTTGTTAAATATGTGTACAACCCTTGGACTGTGGATTTTAAATGGCACATGTAATGGTGATTAGATGGTAATTTTACGTACTTATCACAGACAGATGTAGCGTTAATGATACTTTCTTCTGTCTAAGGAATTATTCTTTATCATTGTGTCTTCGTGTGAAATGGTGATTTCAGAGAGAATAGACTCAGATCATCTGCCTATTGAATTACATTTTAGATTTCCAAAAAGACAAAATGAATCGCAAGCTCAACCCGCAGAAATGAACCAGTTCATTGAAAAGTTTGTGTGGAACAAGGATCTAGAATCAGTCTATACTCAGAAATGCTCTCAGATGAAACACTGTCCGTACTTGATCATGCCACACATTTGATAGATCATGATTTCAACGGTGCTCTGTATAGTTTAATGACTGGATTAAAAAGCAAGCTAGTTGTAATGAAGAAGAGAATTAATCAAAGTACGTATAAAAACAGTGACTGGTATGATAAGGAATGTAGGCTAGCAAAGTTAAGGCAAAAAGTCTGCTTTCTATATTAGAAAGACGAGAAGAACAGAAGACAGTGATGCCTACTGCATAGCAAGAAGGGAATATAAACATCTGATAGAAAGGAAAGAAAAACAGTTTAACGAGTATGTTACTAGATAGGCTTATTTCATCAGTAACAATCAGAGAGAATTTTGGGAAACTGTGCGTAAAATATCTGTTAAAAGAAAACATGTTCAAAACACTTTAACAGTCGATGACTGGTTCAAACATTTTAAAGATTTACTTGATTAGAAGTAACAACAGATGTAACATTGGTTCCAAACTCAGCTGAAATGGCAATGATATCGATGAGGAGGAGGATAGTTTCTATAAACCGTCAAATATCAGAGAAGAAGTTTTGCTAGCTGTAAATAAGTTAAAGAACGGGAAGGCTGCTGGACCAGATGAAATTATTGGTGAGTTGTTGAAGTATGGTGGGGGACCGAGTTGTTGACTTTTTTGTAAAGTTTTTAATACGTTGTTTGATAAAGGCGTGTTCCCAGACAACTGGACAAACTCCATTGTTCAACCTTGTTTAGAAGGGGACGTTAACGATCCAAACAATTATAGAGGCATTTCACTGTGTGATACGAGCAGTAAAAATTTACAGCACAATTATTAATAACAGATTGCAGGAATGGATAAAAGAACATAATTGACAGGTGAACATCAAGCAGGATTTAAAAAAGGTTATTCCACAGTTGATCACATGTTTACATTGTTGGCATTCGTACAAAAACAGTTTGTTTTATCGTAAATTGTATGTAGCCTCATTGATTTTGAAAAGGCTTTTGATTCTGTTGAAAGACACTTGTTATGGCCCATCATATTGAAAAATGGCATCAAGGAAAGATATTTAGGTGTATTTGTAGTATGTATGACAATGTCAAAGCCAGAATTAAATGTGGAAGTAGTGTAACAGATTTCATTAATTGCACCGTGGAGTGAAACAAGGAGACGCCTGCAGCCCTGTATTGTTTTCTTTATTTATCAATGAACTAGCATTGAGGTAATAAGGAGTGGTAGACATGGTGCAATGTTTACGTCTGAGTGTTTTGAATTGTTTATATTACTTCTTGCTGATGACGTTGTTTACTCTCTGAGACTGTCATCGGTTTACAAACGCAGATCAACAGTCTTCAACGTGCAGCTTACTGCTCTGCAGTTGAAGGTCAATATGGCTAAAAGCAATATAGTTGTATTCAGAAAAGGGGGGCATTTAGCTGCAAGAGAAAGGTGGACATATAATGGGATTGTTATGCCGGTTGTGAATGTTTACAAATACTTAGGAATCCATTTTTCAACAAAGTTAAGTTTCGTTGCTGCATGTCGTGATCTCAGTAGCAGAGCAAAAAACGCGTTATTTTGCATTTTGCAAAAGTTATGTAAATTGAAGTGTTATTCTTATTCTTCCTTTTTTAGTTATTTGACTCACAATTCAACCTATTGTTCTATATGGTGCAGAGCTATGGGGACTCGACAATGCAGCAATCCATTGCGAAAAGGTACATTTGTTTGCTGTTAAAAGGTTCTTAGGCGTAGAAAGGCGAACACCTAATGACATGGCATATGGGAAACCAACCGATATCCTATTTACATAAACTCAGCTGTAAAATGTATTAAGTTTTGGCTAAAATTGACGAGAATGGACGAATATAGACACCCTCAAGGCCTATAGAATGCTTTTTGATTTGGATCTGCGTGATAAGAAAAACTGGGCTTCAAATATTCGCTGTAAACTATACATGTTTGGTTTGGATATGTATGGCTGAATCAAGGCGTGGAAGGATTAGCGAGTTTCTAAAAGCTTTCAGGGAAAGGTTAATTTGTTGCAGATGGCAAGATTGGAATATCATATCAATAACAGTGAAAGGTTTAGTGTGTACAGAACCTTTTGCACTGTCCCTGATGTTAAAACGTATTTGTTAGTCAATTTAGACAGGCATTTAACATTTAATTTGATAAGATTTAGGCTTGGCATTTCCGAAATTGTCGTACATCATAATCGTTATAGAAAACACAGTGAAAACGACTTAATATGTCCACTTGTCAAAAAGATAAAGAAATGAGATGCATTTTGTTTTATGCTGTCCTGTTCTACAGACTTAAGAGCACAATACATACCGTCGAAATATAACATTCCAAGTCAGTTTAAATTAGTATTGCTCATGAGTGAGCACACCAGAGAAAACAGTTAGAAATTTGTCAATCTATATTTATTAAGGCTTTTAAGCTACGTTCTATTCTCATTTCTTACATTACTGCCAAGTGTGTTATGAACGATGTCATTATATTATGAATGCCAGACTGGACAAATGTTTTTATCTATGCACCCCTACATGAGGGCAATGGCCTAATCATGATTAAAGTTTCCGTATCCGTATCCGTATCCGTATCTCTCACGGATGTACAGATGTAAATAAACATGTCATTTTTATTCTGGAATGTGAAGGGCTTATTTTCTAAACTTACAGACCATGAGTTTCTGTTCTTTACTTATGTTTCAGTTTATGTGTTCTCTGTAAAAAAAAAATGCTAATAATCTCGTCCAGCAAATGAATTAGCATCCCTGTCTTCTACGTTTAAAGTGCGACGACTAATTCGTAATAATCTCAAGTATTTTTTTTTCTAACATCACATTCATCATCATACCAATCAGTGAATGTTTTACTGCTATTCGAAGATACATAACTTCTTTTTGATACAGTGAGCATTTCTTTTATGCAAGCATTAAACGTAGCGCATGATTTATGTTCACATCTGATAAATATATCGCAGCATCCAGTTTTCTTGAGTTTCTAAACTACACAACAAATCTTAAAAAAAACTGGCATTTTCATCATTCATACACATTGTCTAAGACGTATTCGTGTTCTTGGCTACTGGCATGCACACTACTTTCGTTAGCAAGAAAAAGAAAAAAGAAGAAAAGACAACTGACGTGACACAGGTAAATGATCAGAGTCAATGCGTTCAAAGACACTTGGGCCTGCATGTGTCACACAAACAAGCAAAAGATTCATTAGAAAATATGAATAATCTTCAACACTGCCTCCACAGTCAGAAATGTGTGTATAGCGACCTTCCAGGTCGCCTTTACTCACCCCCCGTAACGATTAAAAGCAGTGCATACATTCAGTAACCTCTTTTTTTTCCCAATCCAATTCATGTATGGCCATTAATCTGTAAAAAAAAAAAAGTCAGAAGGTATTAACATTTCTATGCGTCGTTATATTCATCTGTTATTTTTGACATGATTCTAGTATGAATATTGAAACCAATCTACCAATCAACTGCTCACCGTGTTTGCATTGTTTTTGTTTCTCCTTGGATCAAGTGCACAGCGACAGATTCAACATGGAAGGAGTAATTAGCCATGACAAACATTCACACACTGATCAGGATAGTGGCTAATCTCATTACGCAGAATGATCACACAGTTTCGAGTGAAGCTCCCACCTCAATATACCACGATGTTTTACCCTTGGAGCATCTTTCTTCTTCTTTCTCTTCCGAGGACGTGAACGTGTTTTAGCGTTGCGTGCATAGAAGCCATTCTCTGAAACGTTTAGTCCTCCCAGGAAAGATCTGCAACCTTATTGAATCTATAAGGATCTGCATAAGGACTTTTAAATGTGGAAACTGTTCTTGGTCTCAAAACGAGAGAGAGAGAGAGAGATGAGAGAGAGTAGAGAAGAGATGAGAGAGAGAGTAGAGAGAGGAGAGGAGAGAGATCACCTCCAGGTAAGCAGGCCATGAAACGGTGTGTTACGTATACAGAAACGAATCTGCCAATCATCTATCCACCGGCGCCGTATCACACTGGTCTGCCCTGCAACCACGCACACCCGTAGCTGCAGAATCATGAGGAGGAGTAATTAGCCTGAATAAGCAAACAGAGAGTGTAAACATGATAGAAGACCACCACGGGCCGATGCTG
>JAFLJL010005857.1:22258-24758 GCA_018398815.1 Conus ventricosus | reverse complement strand
AGTAACAGGAGAGTAGTCAGAGCGAAGAAAGAGGTGATTTTCCAGATGATTAAATTTTTTATTGAGCATGAAGAGAGAGAGAGAGAGAGAGAGAGAGAGAGAGAGAGAGAGAGAGAGAGAGAGAGAGAGAGTTATAAAACGTCAGCGGTCCCTTCAACAAGAGCTGTTGTCGATAGGTTTGTAACACAAAAAGAAATCAGAAACAAATCTACCCATGGACGACCTACCAGACTCGTGTCACTTTCGTTTGTCTTTTGAGCAGTCTGTATTGTAATCAGACCTTCCAGACATGAAATCGTATCCTCTGCAGACACTAGGAATGTTGATGTCTTTGACGTTTGGGATTCGTGATTAATCATCACTCGTGCTAAATTAACAATTGACATTTTGCCAAGTCTATGGAGTTGCAATTTGTGTGTGTGTGTGTGTGTGTGTGTGTGTGTGTGTGTGTGTGTGTGTGTGTGTGTGTGTGTGTGTGTGCCCATAGTTGATCCCTCCCATTATCTATCATTTATTTTGTCCTCCTACAAACTGTCCCGCTGTACCCTGTCCGCTCCTACCGACTCCCTCTTTCCTCGCTATTCCCCTTTTTTCTTAACTTTCTAATTTTGTGAAATTATCAAAATTAGATGTCTGCAATCACGTACATATGTGGCGGGACATCGAATCTTTCCTTGTAATACAGTGTTGGTAGATAGATGATCGATCACAAATGAAAGTTTCATCAAGCTCGAGGTGCAGTTTTGACGTGAATTGTTAGATACTTATCTTGGCATACTATGTCTGTCTGTCTATCTGTCTATCTGTCTGTCTGTCTGGCTGGCTGGCTGGCTGTCTGTCTGTCTGAATCTCTCTCTCTCTCTCTCTCTCTCTCTCTCTCTTAGAAAAATCAAAAGTTATTGTGTTTAGAAATGGGGGGTATATCGCCTCAAGGGAAAGATGGTTCTACGACGGTAGGCAACTAGAAATTGTTAATCAGTATAAATATCTAGGTGTTATCTTTTCCACGGGTCTTTCTTTTTACCACTGCCTTGAGGATTTAGCATCCAAGGCAAAACGTCAAGTCATCAATATTATAAAACTACTGTGGAAGTTTCAAAGTCTTTCCCCGAAATTGTTCTTTAAACTTTTCGACTGTCAAGTCCAGCCAGTGCTTAGCTATGGTGCCGAAGTATGGGGTTTGATTGCAAACAACTCAATTATTGAAAAAGTGCATTTGTTTGCACTCAAGAGATTCTTAAATGTGTCCATAAAAACCCAGCGCCTTAGTCTATGGAGAAACTGGTCGGTATCCACTCTATATAAACAATTATACTAAATGTATCAAGTATTGGATACGTGTCGTTAATATGCCGGATAATCGCCTTCCTAAGAAAGCTTACAACACGTTATATGATTTGCATCATCGAGGCAAGAACAACTGGGTTTCATCAGTTTGCTCTATGTTAAACCGCTATGGCTTTGGGTATGTATGGGAAAACCAGAACGTTTACAATGTCAAAGGTTTTCTCTTAGAATTTAGAAATCGGTTGATTGACTGTCATCTTCAAGAATGGTACACCCGAATGGATGTTAGTGATCGCTTTTCCTTCTATTCTTCCTTTAAGCAATTCAGACAAATACCGAATTATCTGTTTACGGTAAGTAATTTGAACAATCGTAAAAATCTCATAAGATTCAGGTTAGGCGTATCTTGTTTAAATACTCACAAACTGCGGCATTCGAGTGTTCCCCGAGAGGCACTCTGCTGTCCTTTTTGTCCAAGTCAGTTGGAATCTGAATATCACTTTTTTATTGTATGCCCTAAATATAAGGATGTTCGAGAGCATTTCATACCCACTAAATAGTATGCAAGAGCGTCGGCTTTCAAGATGTCATTATTACTTGCCAATGATAAAATGGCTAAAGATGTTGCTGCTTTCATAACTAAAGCTTTTGAAATCAGATGTAAAAAAAACGAATGGGACGTAAAGTTCATACATTTTATGTATAATTCGGGGTACATTTTCCCCTCTAAAAGCAAGAGCTTGTATGTGTGAGTGTAAGTGGGCGAGTGTGTGTGTCGTGTGTGTGTGTGTGTGTGTGTGTGTGTGTGTGTGTGTGTGTGTGTGTGTTGTGTGTGTGTGTGTGTGTGAGTGTGTGGTGTGTGTGTGTGTGTGTGTGGAGTGTGTTGTGCGTGTGTGTGTGATCATGGAAAGGTTTACAGGTTTTTTAGGCAATTACAAATGAATGTATCTTCTGTGAGATTTGTAAATGATATGCCCTAAGCTGTATATTGGTGCGTATTTTGATCAGTATGTATACATCTATGACTGAGGAGAATGTGAAAGTTATCTACCTGGCCGAGAAAGTGCATGTATACTTGCAAGGGTTGTTATTTTCCTGTTACTTTTGCTTTTTCCACAACGTTGTTGTCCCCCCCCCCCCCCCCCCCCCCATCCCAATGTCCCCATTGACACGGGCACGAGGCCTACTCAATTAAATTATTTGTCATTGTCAT
>JAFLJL010005857.1:15000-21258 GCA_018398815.1 Conus ventricosus | reverse complement strand
ACAAGGATATTTTCACAGTAAAAGCCTCCTACTGGTTTAACTGCTTTGCCAGACCTTCACTGAAAGAGCGGTGCTTCAAAAAAATTGTACAGCCGCTACAAATTAATCTTCAAACAAAATCTTTTTTTTTTTCAACAAATCGTTGCACAAGAAGAAGGGAAAATAGAACAATTTAGGTCTCCAGGTTAAAACATTGCGGAAGCTATCCCAGCATCGGCCCGTGGTGGTCTTCATCATGTTTACACTCTCTGTGTGCTTGTTCAGGCTAATTACTCCTCCTCATTGATTCTGCTGCTAAGGGTGTGCGTGCTTGCAGGGCAAACCAGTGTGATACGGCGCCGGTGGATAATAATTGGCAGATTCGTTTCTGTATCACGTAACACACAGTTTCATGGTCTGCTTACCTGGAGGTGATCTCTCTCTCTCTCTCTCTCTCTCTCTCTCTCTCTCTCTCTCTCTCTCTCTCTCTCTCTCTTGTTTTGAGACCAAGAACAGTTTCCACATTAAAAGTCCTTATGCAGATCCTTATAGATTCAATAAGGTTGCCAGATCTTTGCTGGGAGGACTAAACGTTTCAGAGAATGGCTTTCTATGCACGCAACGTCAAACACGTTCACGTCTCGTGGAGAGAAAGAAGAAGAAAAATGCTCCAAGGGTAAAACATCGTGGGTATTGAGGTGGGAGCTTCGCCTGAAGCTGTGTGATCACTTCTGCGTAATGAGATTAGCCACTATCCTGATCAGTGTACGCATGCTTGTCATGGCTAATTACTCCTTCCATGTTGAATCTGTCGCTGTGCACTTGATCCAAGGAGAAACAAAAACAATGCAAACACGGTGAGCAGTTGATTGGTAGATTGGTTTCAATATTCATACTAGAATCATGTCAAAAATAACAGATGAATATAACGACGCATAGAAATGTTAATACCTTCTGACTTTTTTTTTTACAGATTAATGGCCATACATGAATTGGATTGGGGAAAAAAAAGAGGTTACTGAATGTATGCACTGCTTTTAATCGTACGGGGGGTGAGTAAAGGCGACCTGGAAGGTCGCTATACACACATTTCTGACTGTGGAGGCAGTGTTGAAGATTATTTCATATTTTCTAATGAATCTTTTGCTTGTTTGTGTGACTCATGCAGGCCTAAGTGTCTTTGAACGCATTGACTCTGATCATTTTACCTGTGTCACGTCAGTTTTTTTTTCTTTTTTTTTCTCTATTTCTTGCTAACGAAAGTAGTGTGCATGCCAGTAGCCAAGAACACGAATACGTCATAGACAATGTGTATGGAATGATGAAAATGCCAGTTTGTTTCAAGATTTGTTGTGTAGTTTAGAAACTCAAAGAAAACTGGATGCTGCGATATATTTATCAGATGTGAACATACATCATGCGCTACGTTTAATGCTTGCATAAAAGAAAATGCTCACTGTATCAAAAAAAGAAGATATGTATCTTCGAATAGCAGTAAAACATTCACTGATTGGTATGATGATGAATGTGATGTTAGAAAAATAATGCTTGGAGATTATTACGAATTAGTCGTCGCACTTTAAACATAGAAGACAGGGATGCTAATTCATTTGCTGGACGAGATTATTAGCATCTTTTTTTTACAGAGAACACATAAACTGAAACATAAGTAAAGAACAGAAACTCATGGTCTGTAAGTTTAGAAAATAAGCCCTTCACATTCCAGAATAAAAATGACATGTTTATTTACATCTGTACAATCCGTGAGAGAGAGAGAGAGAGAGAGAGAGAGAGAGAGAGAGAGAGAGAGAGAGAGAGAGAGAGAGAGAGCAATATGCTCTTCTGCAATTTCTGAGAGAGAGAGAGAGAGAGAGAGAGAGAGAGGGGGGGGAGAGAGAGAGGGGGGAGAGAGAGAGAGAGAGAGAGAGAGGAGATGAGAGGAGAGAAGAGAGAGAGAGAGAGAGAGAGAGAGAGAGAGAGAGAGAGAGAGAGAGAGAGAGCAATATGCTCCTCTGCAATTCATAAACCGTATGTTTTGTAATGTATGACATATGGATCAGCTTTTAACCCCTCGTTGTGACACACACACACACACAAAGTCTTCGTTATTCCGACGTTCATGGAATTGATGACTTGTATGCTCAAGCTGAACCTCTGGCTCCGGTTTTGAATGCAGACCTTCTTGCCATGACTTTGTTTATAGCATGTCCATATTGCCATCATCGCTCATAAATTCTTCACTTATTCAACGTTGTTCTTCATCTTTTCTGCATTTGTCATCCTGTTTTCTGTGTTATCATCCCCTGTTTTCTTCTCTTTTCATCTTCTCTGCCTTCGCTTCCACAAACCTTTTTTTTCTCTCCACATCATTCCTTTCCTCCTTTTGCTCCTCCGTTTGCTCCTCTTCCTTCTTATCATTCTTCTTCTCTTTTTTCTGCTTCTCTATCTTCTTCTCCCCTCCCTCCCCCTCCCACCGCCCTCCACTCGTTTTCTTCTCTTCTAACTCTTCCTCATTCAAGACGTTTTTTTCTCCTCTTTCTTCCTCTCCTCTTTTCCTTCCTTCCTCCTCCTTCTTCTCATTGTCCTACCCGTCTACCGTGCCTGTTTCACTTTCTTCTTTTCCTCCCCCTCCCCCCTCCCTTTAGCCCCTTCTCCACCTCCACCTCCATCTTCCCATCCTCTCCTTCTCCATCTTCTCCGCTCCTCCCATATCTTTGTCCTGTGTCTTATCCACTTCCTCTTAACCTGATTCGTCTCCTTCAACACCTCCACCTCCTCTTTCTCCTCCTCCTCCGCCTTTCTCCACTTCCTTCTCCTCCCCTGCCTTCTTTTCCTCTTTCTTCTCGTCCTCCTCCTCCTCCTCCTCCTCTGCAGTTATCTGCTCCTCCTTTTTCTTCAACTTCTCCTTCTCCTGTAGTTTCTCCTGCTCCTCTTCGTCCTCCTCATTTATCGTTTTTGTAATGAGCGTTTTACTCTTTTTTGCATTTTCATACCCACTGCCCCGCATTCCTCCCTTACCCATTCCCCCTTCCCTCCTCTCCACCCCCACTGTAGTTGTCTACATCAATCTCTAATTATACTCTGATCAATTCGCCATTGCTTGCATCCTTCTCCTGTAAAGTACGTTGATGGGTTTTTATAATGAAACCTGCAGGTTAACAATTCTTCAATCATTATAGCAATGACTTGGCAAAGATTTGAAAAAAAAAATTGAAGATGAAGAAAATGGGAAAATATCTATTATAAATATGAAAACCCTTCACTAAGTGCATGAGGGAACCATCGTAATCCCTCTCGTAGACAGATCTATATGTATTGCCTGTTCCGAGGCCTTTCGTCCGCAGGATCGGACTCATTAGGGAGACACGGCTGATAGTGTCTGTCCTCTTGGCGTCAATAGAGACACACCAAAGTCATAATTCTGTGGTGTTCTCCCCCCAAAGGGGTTTTAAAAAAGAATCCAACAGCACCCCCCAAAGCAGCCATAGAGAGATAGATGAGAGATAGATAAGAGATAGATAGAAGATAGATAGAGAGATAGATAGAGAGAGAGATAGAGAGATAGATAGAGATAGAGAGAGAGATGGAGATAGAGATAGATAGAGATAGATGGAGATAGAGATAGATAGAAATAGATAGAGATAGGTAGATGGAGATAGATAGAGGAGATAGATAGATGGAGATAGATAATGGAGATAGATAGATGGAGATAGAAAGATGGAGATTGAAAGATGGAGATAGATAGATAGAGATAGTTTGATAGAGATAGATAAATAAGATAGATAGATAGATAGAGATAGATAGATAGATAGATAGATAGATAGATAGATAGATAGATAGAGATAGAAGAGAGATAGAGATAGATAGAGATAGAGATAGAGATAGATAGAGATAGATAGATAGAGATAGATAGATAGAGAAGATAGATAGAGAGAAGAGATAGAGAGAGAGAGAGAGAGATAGATAGAGAGAGAGAGATAGAGAGAGAGAGAAGATAGATAGAGAGAAAAGAGAGATAGAAGAGAGAGAGAGAGAGAAAAACAGAGAGAGAGAGAGAGACAGAGAGACAGAGAAAAAGAGAGAGACAGAGAGAGAGAGAGACAAGAGAAACAGAGAAGAGAGAGGGACAGAGAGACAGAAGCGACAGAGAAACAGAGAGAACAGAGAGAGACAGAGAGAGACAAGAGAGAGACAGAGAGAGACAGAGAAAAGAGAGAAGACAGAAGAGACAGAGAGAGACAGAGAGAGAGAGAGACAGAGAGACAGAGAGAGACAGAGAGAGACAGAGAGAGAGAGAGACAGAGAGAAGAGAGAGACAGAGAGAGACAGAGAGAGAGAAGACAGAGAGACAGAGAGAGACGAGAGAGACAGAGAGAACAGAGAGAGAGAGAGAGAGACAGGAGTAACAAGAGAGAGAAGAGAACAGAGAGAGACAGAGAAGAGAGAGAGACAAGAGAGACAGAGAAGAGAGAGAGACAGAGAGAAAAGAGGACAGAGAGAAGAGACGGAGAGGAGAGAGACAGAGAGAGAGAGAGACAGAGAGAGAGAGAGAGACAAGAGAGAGAGAGAGACAGAGAGAGAGAGACAAGAGAGAAGAGACAGACAAGAGAAAGAGAGAGAGACAGAGAGAGAGAGAGACAAAGAGAGAGAGAGAGAGAGAGACAGAGAGAGAGAGAGACAGACAGAGAGAGAGAGACAGAAGAGAGAGAGAGAGAGAGAGAGACAGAGAGAATAGAGAGACAGAGACACAGAGAGGACAGAGACAGCAAGAGGGGAGACAAGAGACAGAGAGAGAGAGAGAGAGACAGAGAGAGAGAGAGAGACAGAGAGAGACAGAGAGAGACAGAGAGAGAGAGACAGAGAGAGAAGAGAGAGAGAGAAAGAAGAGGGGACAGAGAGAGAAGACAGAGAGAGAGACAGAGAGAGAGAAAACAGAGAGAGAGAGAGACAGAGAGAGAGAGAGAACAGAGAGAGAGCTAAGAGACAGAGGAGACAGAGAGAGAGGGGACAAGAGAGAATGACAGAGAGAGACAGAGAGACAGAGAGAGAGAGAGACAGAGAGAGACAGAGAGAGAGACTCAATCAATAGTTTTTTCGTAAAGCCTTACCCCCTTAGAATGGGGATATACATTGTGATTCATGTCGCAGATTGACACTGATTTGATCATGTTACATAAACACTTCGCCTCTGAAATGCTTTATATAGATAAATAGCCAACTGTTTAACTGTATTCTCATTTGATGATGACATTAAAAAAACTAATTTAAAAAAACAAGGATTCTGAAATATTTTTGTGGTAGAATTGGCCCTCTGAGTCTTGTAATACTGGACAAGTTATTCCCAAAAATGGATTTCATCTTCTTTCGAATTTCGACACAATGGACAAATCAAAACTTGTATCACGTGACTGCCTGTAGCGAAAATAATGAGAAGCAATATCAGACACCCCAAAATCTGAACTTAGTCATGATACTTTTTATTTATTTGTCTATTTTCATTGACAAATAAACAGGTATACACGTAAATGACTAAACGCTCTATAAAATTCAAATCTGGTACTGTTCTGCACTTGTAAATTTCCATTTTTGGGCCACTACAATCAATTAATCTTTCTCGGAATACCCAAAATAAAAACATTTATATCACCAACACTTGGTTCATCATACAAAACCGAAACCATACCATACAATTTCATCCGCACATTTGTCACCAGTTTTTCTTTCCTCTATTATCCAAGCCCAAAACAACATTCTATACGCTTTGAGTGGCAATCTGTGATCCTCCATCTGAACAACTTTAACCAATATCGAACACATTTCACAACAGAATTCAAATACATGGGATATCTAGACGTTTCACCATATCCCAAATCATTTGGCGTTTGCAACGATACCCCCAGAAACTTCTTTAGAGCAAAAGATGGATTTTTTCACAGTGCACAGCAGCAGCATCAGGCCCCATATTTCAGCCCCGTACTGTATCACAGGTTGAATTTGGCAATCAAATATTTTCAAAAACAAGTAAGGGAATCGTTATTTAGCAATGACATTTTTTTCATAATACACAATAATGCACTTTTTGCCCTACTAGCTAAATCCTTGCAAGAAAAGGGCAAACTCAACGCGTGGGAAGTAGATACCAAGATATTTATATACTTTAAAACAACAGTATCAAAGATCCATTGTATTCCATCTTTCTCTCGCCGCAAGATACCCCCTTCCTAAATACAATTATGTTGCTTTTTGCCATGTTGACTTTTAACTGTAATGAAGCAGCAA
>JAFLJL010005857.1:0-10000 GCA_018398815.1 Conus ventricosus | reverse complement strand
ACGCACTTCCCTAAGGTCTGAGGAGAGATGCAGAAATGCCGAAGAAGAATCTCGGTACATTCAGAGCTGGTTCCCTTTACAACTGACTGCACAAAACCTTGCCTTGTTAAAGGCGATTCGGTCATGTAAAGAAGCCGTTTTAGTAATCATATTAGCAGCAGCGTGGCGGAGGCATCGAAAATAAATCATATCAGCAGCAGAGCAACAACAGCAACGTGCCTTCGTTAAAACAACAGCAACAATGACGACGATAACAATAACAACAACAACACATCGTCATCATCACCATCATCATCATAATCATCATCATCGTAACAACGATGATAATAACAATAGAAATATTAATTAAAGCAATAATATTGTGAAGAAGAGGAAGAAGAGGAGGAGGAGGAAGAAGAGGAAGAGGAGGAAGAAGAGGAGGAGGAAGAGGAGGAGGAAGAAGAGGAGAGGAAGAAGAGGAGGAAGAAGAGGAGGAGAAGAGGAGGAGGAAGAAGAGGAGGAGGAAGAAGAGGAGGAAGAAGAGGAGGAGGAAGAAGAGGAGGAAGAAGAAGAGGAGGAAGAAGAGGAGGAGGAAGAAGAAGAGGAAGAAGAGGAGGAGGAAGAAGAGGAGAAAGAAGAGAGGAGGAAGAGGAGGAGGAGGAGGAAGAAGAGGAGGAGGAGGAGGAGGAGGAGGAAGAAGAGGAGGAGGAAGAGGAGGAAGAGGAAGAGGAGGAAGAGGAAGAGGAGGAAAGAGGAAGAGGAAGAGCGGAGGAAGAGGAGGAAGAGGAAGAGGAAGAGGAGGAAGAGGAAGAGGAGGAGTAAGAGAGGAGAAGAGGAAAAAGACGAGGAAGAGGAGGAGTAAGAGAGGAGGAAAGAGGAGGAGAAGAAGAGGACGAGAAGAAGAGGAGGAGGACGAGAAAGAAGAAGAGGAGGACGAAGAGGAGACGAGGAGGAAGAGAGGAGGACGAGGAGGAGAAGAGGAGGACGAGGAGAAGAAGAGGAGGAGGAAGAAGAGGAGAGGAAGAAGAGGAAGAGGAAAAGAGGAAGAAGAGGAAGAGGGGAAGAGGAAGAAGGAGGAAGAGGAAGAGGAGGAAGAGAAGAGAAGAGGGGGAAGAGGAAGAGGAGGAGAGAGGAAAGAGGAAGAGGAGGAAGAGGAAGAGAGGAAAAGGAAGAGGAAGATGAGGAAGATGAAGAGGCGGAAGTGGAAGAGGTGGAAGAGAAGAGGCGGAAGTGGAAGAGGTGGAAGAGGAAGAGGAGGAAGAGGAGAAGAGAGGAAGAGGAGGAGAAAGAGAAGAGGAGAGGGGGAAGAGGAGAGGAGGAGGAAGGAGGAAAGAGAAGAGGAAGAGGAGGAGGAGGAGGAGGAAGAGGAGAGGAAGAGGGATAGGAGGAAGAGGAGGAGGAGGAGAGGAGGAAGAGGAGGAGAAGAGAGGAGGAAGAGGGATAGGAGGAAGAGGAGGAGAAGAGGAGGAGGAAGAGGAGGAGGAGGAAGAGGAGGAGGAGGAAGAGGAGGAGGACGAGGAAGAGGAGGAGGAGGAGGAAGAGGAGGAGGAGGAGGAAGAGGAGGGGGGACGAGGAAGAGGAGGAGGACGAGGAAGAGGGGGAGGACGAGGAAGAGGAGGGGGACGAGGAAGAGGCGGAGGACGAGGAAGGGGAGGAGGACGAGGATATGATAATAACAACAATAACGATTTTTAAAAGCTGGACAGAACCGCAACGTTAATTATTAGAATAGTTAAAGTGACAGTATTACTGCTACTATTTACATTATTACTACTGCTGCTGCAACCGGCTGCCCCCAAACGGCTACTACTGCTTCTGCTGCTGCTGCTGCTGCTGCTGCTGCTGCTGCCACAGACACTACTACTACCACTGCGCTTTTAACACTGCTGCTGCTGTTGATATTACTGCTGCCGCTACTGCTACTTCTCCCACTACCGATATTACTACTCTTACTTCTACTACCACTTCTTCTACTGGTATTATTACTACTGCTACTACTATCACTACTGCTACTACTGTGTCTAATGCTTCTACTGCTGCTGCTGTCGCTATTACTATGACTACTGTTCCTTTTCCTCCCCCTCCCCCTCCTCCTTCCTCTTGCTCCTTCTCCTCCTCCCCTCCTGTACTACTACTAGTCCTATTACCCCTACTACAAATGTTGCTGCTACTGTACTACTACTGCTTTTACTACTACTACTACTACTACTACTGCTGCTGCTGCTGCTGCTGCTACGACTACTACTACAAACTACTACTACTACTACCACCACTACCACAACTACGATGATGATGTTTTAGAACGAGGGACGACGACGACAACGACAACCGACGAACCACGACCGAGATTTGCTGTTGTTTGCTTCTGTCGTTATTCTTGTCAATGCGGTTGAAGGTGTCGTCATTTTTCGTTTTGTTGCACCTTCTGTTGTTAACCTCCTCAGGTGTGGTGCGCGCGCGCGCGCGCGCGCGCGCGCGCGCGCGCGCGCGGTGTGTGTTGTGCGTGCGTGCGTGCGCGTGTGCGCGCGTGGGCCGGTGTGTGTGTGTGTGGGTGCGGTGCGACGTGCGTGCGTGCCTGCCCCTGCCTGCTGCTGCCTGCCTGTGTCCGTGTCTCGGGGTGTATGGGTCGGTGTCGGGTGTGTGTCTGTTATATGTGTCTGTATCGGCTGTACTGTGTACTGCCTGGTCAAACGGTGGCACACACACAAAAGGAGAGAGAAGGGGGAGAGAAAAGAGAGAGAGAGAGGGGAGAGAGGGGAGAGAGAGAAGAGAGAGAGAGAGAGAGAGAGAGAGAGAGAGAGAGAGAGAGACGTAGTTACACCATAAACAGTTCAATACGGGGCTTCACGTCAAACACAACGAACCTTCTGGAAGAAGCGAAAAATTTACGAGAGCATTATTGTTCAGCTATGTTTTTAAACGTACATGTGCACCTGGAATATGTGGCGACCATCAGATAGAGTGGACTCTCTCTCTCTCTCTCTCTCTCTCTCCCGTGCACGCGTAATGGAAAATTTTTGTTGGACTGCGGCTGATGCATGTTTGTAATTTTTGTCTTGATATCGAGCCTATGTCACTTTTTCCCCCTTTATTTAATTGTATCATTGTCGTGTCTATTGTTTTGTGCGTCGAAAGAATTTTGTATGCATGTTAAAGTCATGCTAATACGGCACCTGGAGCTCGTTTGCGCTCATCAATAAAATATAATTATGAATGTTAGCTCAGCCTTTTTTTCCCATGCCCCTAGCTGTTATTCTGCTGTTAAAAGCAGAGCATGGTGTACCGATCCGTCTGAAATGTTCATACATTTGCACAGCACTGCACACAACACAATTCCCAATCATTTAAAAATAAATTTAAAAAAGCAACATTTAAAATGGAATAATAATAAAAATAGGCCAAAGTGGACGCTTATAACCCCTCCCGACCCCACCCCTCCCTCCTCACCTAACCATTTCGCGACTAAGCACCCATATTCTACCGTAGGCGAAGGGAGAGGGAAGGGACGGCTTGGTAGACGGTGGTGTCTTTTCGTGTACTGGATCAGGACAGGCGGCACTGAGTGCCACGGAAATGACCCTTCAGCAGTGCAGCGTCTCCTCTGCGGGGTGTCCTCGCGACGATCCAAAACAGATTGTTCCCCCAGGACAGCCAGTGCTCGGGCTGGGGGCAGGACCGACCTGGAAATGGGTGTATACAGGACGGGCAGAAGGAGGGGTGGTGGGTGGAGGGGGGTGATGGCGATGCCGATGCGGGGCAGGAAAGTTTTGAGAGCAGCAAACAAGCAGGGAACTAAGACCCCCAGGCCTGTGCCGTTTCACGGAACTAAGACCACCAGGCCTGTTTCCGTTTCACGGAACTAAGACCACCAGGCCTGTGCCGTTTCACGGAACTTGTGATCCTGGTGACAAGGTAGCCTGATTCCTGGCATGTCGTCCAGCACGGAATGACAGCCCCCATTACGTCGTCGCTGTCAAATGGCTGAGGCAGACCCCCACCAATCGATAATCGAGTTCATCCACAGATTTCAACCAATCGATAATCGAGTTCATCCACAGCTAACTTTACGAGTGTCTCTCTGTCCTCTCCTTGGCCCTGTGTGAGGATTTCTGCACCAAAGCCTGGAAGCCTGTCATTTTTGAAGAGAAGAACGACACTGATAGTGTTTTTCTTTTAAACTGGAAAATGCTGATGCGCTTTCCAAAATGTTGACAAAAGGAAACAAAAGCAAACACTAGCAAAGAAAGAAGACAAATCCATTCAAAGACTTCATTAATCTGTATTTCAAATGGCGGTGTCCACGATCAGTGTTAATCACACAAAAAAATAGTTATGACATCTCCATAGTGCCCTTTCTGAAGCAAAAAGCCGAAAAAAGGAGAAGAAAAAACCCGATTAGGCCAAACTTGAAATACAGCCTGATAGAATATTTGTCTTGACAGGATCATCAAGGTAGACCACTTTCTGTCCAGTATCTAATAATATGATTTTTTTTCTTACTTAGAAAGCTTATCACAAACAATCTGCTCATTTGGTACTACAACATCAATGCACATTCAAATACGTATACATCACAGGTGTATATCAAAAGTGTTCTTTGTATATATTCAGAAATTGTCATCGACAAAGTAGGTTCCAAAGCCAAAAGAAATCCGACCCCACCAGTGTTGAAATTCATTTATCCGCTCTGTGGACAGCGCTATTCGCATTTTACTACGCCTCATACACTCTTCCTTCTCAATTTTTGTTAAACTAATGGAAAAAACAACAACTGTTCTTCGCCCAGTTGAAGACGTTGTCGCACAATGAAAGGATGAGGTACACGGACAAACGCATTCTTAGCTTTTTCCCACCGCCATTAAACAGCATCAATGTCTATTTCTTTTTCTTTTTGTTCTTGTTCTCCTTGTTGTTGTTGTTGCTGTTGTTGCTGTTATTGTTGTTGTCCTTTTCTTCTTCTTCTTCTTCTTCTTCTTCTTCATTTTCTTCATTTTTCTTCTTCTTCTTCTTCTTCTTCTCCTTCGTCTTCTTCTTCTTCTTCTCAGATGCAGCTTCTGCTTCTGCTATGTCTACTGCTGCGGCTGAATTCTTTTCTTGCTTTCTTCTTGTTCTTTTTGTTCTTCTTCTTGTTATTCTTGTTGTTCTTGTTCTTTTGCTTCTTGTTCTTGATCTTGTTCTTGTTCTTGTTCTTGTTCCTTGTTGCTGTTGCTGTTGCTCTTTCTTCTTCTTCTTCTTTCACCATCGTCATCATCATCGTTGTCGTTGTCTTCGTCGTTGTCTTCATCGTTTTCTTCTCTTCTTCTTCTTCTTCTTTCTTCTTCTTCTTCTGCTGCTGCTGCTGCTGCTGCTCGCTGTGTCTGCTCCTGCTGCTGCATTTGCTTCTGCCTCTGCTGCTGCTGCTGAAGCTACTGCTGTTGCTGCTGCTGCTGCCTCCCCACTGCCTTCCGAACTCTTCTTTCTAAACCAGCTCCTCGTCGTTCTGTCTCTGTCTTTATCCTGCTGCAGTTTCATATTTACCGCCTCACTCTCCCGCTCTGCACCATTCCTCTTCCCACCTACCACCCGTTCCAGGGCTGTCTCTCTTGTTCTTTATCCTGCTGCAGTTTCATATTCACCGCCCCACTCTCCCGCTCTGCACCATTCCTCTTCCCACCTGCCACCCGTTCCAGGGCTGTCTCTCTTGTTCTTTATCCTACTGCAGTTTCATATTCACCGCCTCACTTTCACGCTCTACACCATTCCTCCTCCCACCCTCCATCCGCTTCATGGCTGTCTCTATCAATCTCCGTTATTTTCCAATCGATTGGCAATTGCTTGTATTCCTTCCAGTGAACTGCTACCGAGTCACACACAGCATGAAGCGTCTGTTCGGAATTGTGTGCATCCGTGTGAATATCTGACAACGTGTGCGCGCGCGCGCGCGCGTGCGTGCGTGTGCGTGTGTGCGTGTGTGTGTGTGTGTGTGTGTGTGTGTGTGTGTGTGTGTGTGTGTGTGCGCGCGCGCGTGTGTCTGTGTGTGTACGTGCGTGCGTGTGTGTGTGCGTGTGCGTGTGCGTGTGTGTGTGTGCGCGCGCGCGCGCGTGCGTGTGTGCGTGTATGTGTGTGTGTGTGTGTGTTGTGTGTGTGTGTGTGTGTGTGTGTGTGTGTGTGTGTCTGTGTGTGTCTGTGTGTGTCTGTGTGTGTATACGTGCGTGCATGTGTGCGTGCATGTGTTTGTGTGTGTGCGTACGTGCTGTGTGTGGGGGGGGAGGGAGGGGGGGAAATGCGTTCGTGCATGTGTGCGTGCGTGCGTGCGTAGGCGCGCGCGCGCGTGTGTGTGTGTGTGTGTCTGTCTGTCTGTGTGTCTGTGTGGGTGCGTGCGTGCGTCCGTGTGTGTGCGTGCGCGTGCGTGTGTCCGCGCGCGTACGCTTTTGCTGCATTTGCTGCTGCTACTGCTGGCGCTGCTGCCGGTACTACTGCGGCGGCGGCGGGAACTGTTGCTGTCGCTGCACTTGCCGGTGTTCCTGCTGCTATTGTTTTAGCCGTTGCTACTATCATCTTTACCGCATCTGCTGCTGCTGCTGCTGCTGCGACCAGCAACTGGAATCCCTGTTCAGCCTCAGTAATAAAGCATCACTTGATAGTAGTCTACCCTGCGCCCATATTATGTGTCATCTTCACTTTTTTTCCGTTTTGCAGTCATACAACCTTCGCCTTCATTTTTTTTTTTCGCACACCCATAAAACCTGTCGCGCTTAAGAGTTCTCCTTAATGCCCATATCGCCTGTCACCTTCAACACTTTCGCTCGCATTCGTATCACCTGCCATCTTCCACTTTGTTTTTTTTAAATTGTGCACACGTATAGCCAGTATTTTTTTTATAACTCTACGTGTCTCATCCTTATCATGTTTCCACTTACAGTCTCGACCTAAGAATCACACTAGGGTACTTTCGAAGAACTTTGTAATATAATCTTCCTTCCATTTTTTAAAAATTTCTTTCGTCCTGGAATAGCCTGTATCTAATAGCAAAAGTTGCCATGACACGAACACGTATCGATTTCAGGTCTTTGTGATGGGTGCCAGAGTTGAGGGAGGACACTTACACACGCACGTATCTCCTAAGAATAGAAGGGGAAAGAGACACATCCCATGCAAACTTGCCTGATCAAGAATCTAGATCACACTCGAAGCCGGTTTTTTTCAAAGTCCGTTGCATTAGAAACCTGATGTGTTAGCGACTGTGTCGTACTTTTGAATGATGGTATTAGCAGCAGCAGTGGTGGCGTCGGAGAGAGCGATATCATCATCAGCAGCAGCAGCAGCAGCAGCAGCAACATCAACATTAACACCATCTTCCGCCAAAAACAATGAGCAGAGAAACAAAGACGAATACAGTAACAGGAACAACAAGAACAATAACACAAATGATAACAATGTTACTAATGATAATAATGATAATGATGTTAATAGTAACAATGATAGTAATAATAATAATAATGACAATAATGAAAAAAGTAGTGATAATGACGATGATGATGATGATAATGTTAACTATGAAAAAATGATAATATTAGTAATAATAACAAAACTAATTAAAAGTAATGATAAAAGACTAACACTAGCAATGATAATAACAATATGAGCAGTGATAATATAACAATTATAATGATAATGACAATAATAATGATAATGTAATAATAATAATAATAATAATAACAATAACAATAATAATAATGATGATGATGCTACTAGTAGTAGTAGTAGTAGTAGTACTACTACTACTACTACTACTACTACTACTAATACTACTACTACTACTACTACTACTACGACTACTACGACTATACTACTACTACCACTGCTGATAATAATGATATAATAATGATAATTATTATTAGTATTATGATAATGATAATAATAATGGCCTACAAACAAGGTCAAAGAAACTGCTTGATTAAACTGGACTGCATAACGATTATGGCGATCATGACGATGACTACGATAACGGTCACAATAACAATGCCAAATGCCTACCTCTAACATGGGAATAATCTGGGTATGGATGATAACGATGACTTCTCTTGATAAAAGAACCAAACCACAGACCAGCAAGTGAGGTTGTGGGCCGTGAATTCCCTCCAGGGGATCATTTTGTTTGTGTACCAGGTTCAGTCTGCCCCAAATCACCTTGTGGTTCGTTTGCCTTAAGGATCAGTGCCAGAGCTGTCTTGTCTACCCTGTACACACAGACGTTGCCAGATGCGTCATCTCTGCTGACAAATGTGATTTCCATGAACATGCAGATGATACTGAGCAGGTCTAAGAGCGCTTCATCTGAAGATCTTTGTTCTCTACAAAGAGATATATTAGATATGTATTATTAGTGATGTTTTGCACTAGATGAACAGTAACAAACTGATATTGAACGCTGATAAACCAGAACTTTTATGCCTGTTGGCACGCCGTCTCATGTCCAGCTGATTGCCAGTGAGTCTGCACATGTTGGTGGTACCGATGTTACATTCAAATCATCTGTAAGGTTTCTTGCTGTAAGACTGTATCAAACGTCTGTCTGTCTGTCTGTCTGTCTGTCTGTCTGTCTGTCTGTCTGTCTGTCTCCACACGCAGGTGTCTTGCGCTCTCTTTCGCTCTTTCTTCTTATTATGATAGTGTGTAATACCAGTCTCCAGCTCTGTTACGCCTCCCCCAAGTTTTGGCATTATTCACAGTATTTATATGCTTCTATTGCATCTATTTTGGTGAATCAGCTGCTTTCAAATGTATTTATGATATATTTTCTTTTTTTTTCTCGTGTTTTTCCGCTTTCGAAGAAATACACTTTATTGTTGCAATGTTGCCTTTGTCATATGTTTTGATGCTACATTCGCCTTGCTCAAATCTTATCTTCCACTGTATTCTCTCTCTCCTCTCTCTCTCTCTCTCTCTCTCTCCTCTCTCTCTCTCTCTCTCTCTCTCTCTGACTGAACTGACTGAAACCAATTTATTGTCAGATTAACTCAAGGTTGTACTGACACACTTCTCTCTCCTCTCTCTCTCTCTCTCTCTCTCTCTCTCTCACACACACACACACACACACACACACACACACACACACACACACACACACACACACACACACCACTCTCTCTCTCTCTCCTCTCTCTCTCTCTCTGTGTCTCTCTCTCACTCTCACTCTCTTTCTCTCTCTCTCTCAGTAAAACATAGATGTATAAGAAACTTCACATGCTCTACTCTGTCTCTCTGTGTCTGTCTCTCTCTATCTGTGTGTCTCTGTTTCTGTCTCTGTATCTTTCTCTTTCGGTCTCTCTCCTTTCCCCCTCTCTCTCCACCCCCCCCCCCCCCCCCTCCACACTCTCTCACCTCCTCTTTCTACCCCCCTTCTCTCTCTCCCTTACCCCACCGCATTATGTGCACTCCATTTGCTTTTTTTCCACCCCTCCATCTCCTCTCTACCTGTCTTCGTCTGAATCTCTTCCGGCCTGATATTCAGAACATGTCGTTCTATTCAAGGCACCACAAAAGAACTGTCGGCGGCAGGTGCCGCTGCTGCTAACTTGTCAGTGATGCCAGCTTCCGTACTTGTTTGTGTGAAGGCTGTTTGGCTCTGTGAAGGGTGCATTGTCATCTCTTCTCTCTCTCTCTCTCTCCTCTCTCTCTCTCCTCTCTCTCTCTCTCTCTCTCTCTCTCTCTCAAAATGTATATTGATCATTGCCTCCGTTTTCATGCTTCCTTTTTGATGACTTTTTCCTACAGTTGTTTGCTTTTTCATTTACAAAAACGAACTTATATGGTCGTAATTCTATATGCGCTTGTCTGATCGCGTGCATGCAGACGTGTGTGTGTGTGTGTGTGTGTGGTGTGTGTGGGTGTGTGTGTGTGTTGTGTGGCGTGCGTGCGTGCGTGTGGCGTGCGTGCGTGGTGCGTGCGTGCGTGCGTGCTGCTGCGTGCGTGCGCGTGGTGTGTGTGTGTGTGTGTGTGTGGTGGTGCGTGCGTGCGTGCTGCGAGCGTGTCGTGCTGA
>JAFLJL010005856.1:0-12815 GCA_018398815.1 Conus ventricosus | reverse complement strand
CATGGCCGTTCTTTTACATTCAATTATCAGCACCCAAACTGCTGAATTCGTCGACTTTGATTTTAACTCCCTATAAGTGTAATCCTGAAATTATGATCAATGGTCCCGATGGGATCCACCATTAAACTTGACACTGTGCTGACTAGTTTGAAGAATAAGATGATGACAGTATTGTTGCCTTCTCACACAACTTCCAGCTGGATACTATAATGTATGATGACAGCATTGTTGCCTTCTCACACAACTTCCAGCTGGATACTATAATGTATGATGACAGCATTGTTGCCTTCTCACACAACTTCCAGCTGGATACTATAATGTATGATGACAGCATTGTTGCCTTCTCACACAACTTCCAGCTGGATACTATAATGTAAGATGATGACAGCATTGTTGCCTTCTCACACAACTTCCAGCTGGATACTATAATGTAAGATGATGACAGCATTGTTGCCTTCTCCCACAACTTCCAGCTGGATACTATAATGTAAGATGATGACAGCATTGTTGCCTTCTCCCACAAATTCCAGCTGGATACTATAATGTAAGTCAGCTGGGTGATAAGGGTTGTCTCCAGTAACTGGAAGTCCAATAACTGACATTTTCAGAACAAAATAAGAAAAAAAAAAATGCTGCAGCTGAGACAAATGGCACTCTGTCACTTTGTTTAAGATCTCATTAACTGAGAGAGAGGGAGGGAGGGTGGGAGAGAAAGAGAGAGAGAGAGAGAGAGAGAGAGAGAAGAGAGAGAGAGAGAGAGAGGAGAGAGAGAGACAGAGAGAGAGAGAGAGAGAGAGAGAGAGAGAGAGAGAGAGAGAGAGAGAGAGAGAGAGAGAGAGAGAGAGGCAGGCAGGCAGGCAGGCAGGCAGACAGACAGACAGACAGACAGAGAGAGAGAGAGAGAGAGAAAGAGAGAGAGAGAGAGAGAGAGAGAGAGAGAGAGAGATGTTTAATCTGTAACGCTATCTGTTAACAATTATATATTGATCTGCACAACATATTGTTTATAAACATTACTTTCTAACACTACCAATATTTTCATATCTTCAACACAACCAGCAACTTCATAAAGATGTTCACAGTTCTCTCTAGGTTCACAAACTTCATATTAAAAATGCAGTATTCTGCCACTTTTCATCAGAACATGATATAACACTAGCAGTAGCAATAGTAGTAGTAGTAGTAGGGGCTGACTTCAGTTGAGGCTGTACAGCCATATTAGTATATTGCCCACTCTTTTTTTATTGTAGTATTAACTGGTATATCCCTGCCGGGGGGTTACGACCTTGTCGTGGTCGGAGGGGTTTGCGTGGTCCAGTGATCCCTAGGCTCTGCTGGCGGGGCATCAATACTTGAAGATAGGCTGTTTTTTTCATACTGCTTCTAGGCCTGAGAGGTGCAGATGCTGTGTGGCCTAGCGTAACGGGTAAGGATTGATGCCCCTGGTAGGGCTTCCATGTTCAGATAGCTAAGGTGAGGATCCTGACTAAGAGTCACCCGCCTTTCCCTTTTCTTGTTTTTGCCTCCCTTATTGGCCTTCTTTCTTCGTCTCCCCTTCAAGTCTTCTTTTTGCACACCCTTTTCTCTCGTGGTCTCCTTAAGATCCGCCGTGGGTTTGCCGTGCGGTGCGACCTGTGTCGGAGGGAATGAGGCCTGGTGATGAGAGGGCCAGTGCTTGAGGAGCCTGTGCTCTCAAACACATCACTTTGGCTCGGACCTCTCCTAGACAGGGAGTACACTTTGGCCCGGGTCTTTAATGCGGCTCCCTCTTGGGGCTGGGTCAAGACAAGCAGTTCCCCTGCTGGCATGTGAACCCCTGCAGTGCTCAGCTCTGTCCCGGGAGTTGAGCATGATCAGGGGGATGGGGTTAGGTGCTTCTGTTTGTGATGTCTACTCCCGAAGCCTGGAAGGGGTCAGACATTGGTTTCTTGCCCTGGCCCCTTAGTTGGACTCCAAGGTGGGTGGGTAAGGGAGAGATGAATCATACTACACTAAATATGGCTTTTTCCAAAAACATTCCCCCAAAAGGAAGAGGAAGTCAGCGTCCCCTATTTCAGGGGATGGTCAAACAGATAGTGATTCTGATACAGAAGTGAGACAGAAGACAGGTTTTTGGGCTTCCGGCTCGTGATGGGGGGACGGAGCAGGAACGCCACCTTTCAGCTCTGAGCCCTTTTGCCATACAAAAGGGCTTTCAAGGTTTGGCAGGTGACCCTCGGTCCATCAAAGAGGTTACGAAATGGCTCGTTCCTTATTGAGTGTAATCACAGAACAATCTGGACCAGCTGCTGAAGGCAACAAATTAGTGGACAGGGAGATCAGTGAACTCCCTCAAACATTAAATTCATCAAAAGGCGTGATTCGCTGCAGGGATTTATCTGGTGTTCGCGGAAGCAGAAATTAAATCGGAGCTGGCGTCCCAGGGTGTGTTGACGGAGGTGCGCAGGGTGACAGTAAAGAAGGGTGCAGAAAGAGTGGCCACCAAACCCTCTTTCTGACATTCGCAACCCTTGGCTGCCTCCGGTCATCAAAGTCGGCTACCTGAATGTCCGGGTTGAGTTATATGTTCCGTCCCTTTTGAGGTGCTTCAGTGCCAGAAGTTTGGCCATGTCGGGACCGCTGTTCTGGGCGGAGAGGTTGTGTGGTATTTGCTGCAAGGCAAACCATGATGGGCCGTGATGATCTGGCACTTGTGCTAACTGCGGGTGCGACCATTCCCTCTCTTCCCGAAATTGTCCTTCTTGGATTCAGGAATTGCTATACAACGAGTCAAAACGAAAAGAAGATCTCTTTTTTGAAGCCCGGAAACAGGTTTGTGGCAGTCAGACGCCGACAGCGTCTTCCTACGCTTCGGCTGTTAAGAAAGGTTCCACAGTTTCTACTCGTCAGTCTGCTGCCAGACTGATGAATTCATGTTTTCGAAAACATTGCAGTAAGATCTGAGTTCTGGTGGTAACAGAGTCCACCACCTTCCAACCAAAGTGACTGCCCCTGGGGAGGCAAAAAATCCGCCACCCCTCAGACTGCCCAGCAGTCTACACATCTGCTGCGGGCAGAATTAAAAAACCAGCACCTCGAATCCCTGTCCAGTGCCCGTGCGGGCAGGGAGTTCCACCCAGTGTGGAGATGGTGGAGATTAGGACAAAACCTCCACCATCTCCCAAATCCAGACCTCCACCATCTCCAAAATCCAGGCCTTTGTCACCTGCGGGCAAGTCTGCCAGCGGGTCCAAAGACCAACACAGTCCAGTGAAAACTAAAAAATAAGTTCACTCCATTGGCCGCAGATGCTGAGAGGAGATGACCTGATCTCTCTCCTTTCGCCCTCTGCACCATGGATAGTACAATATTCCATTGGAATATCCATGGACTAAATTCCAACTTTGAGGAGCTGCAGCTTCTGTGTCGATCTATAAAACCTTCCGTCGTGGCTCTTCAGGAATACCCAAATTCAAAGCCAGAAGACCTTTACTCTTTCTGGCTTTAATATACTTTCAAAACCTGCACAACCATCCACGTTGGGATTGTCGGGCGGTGTTGCCCTTCTCCTACACAAAACTTTGTTGTAAGTCCTGTCACTTTGTCTACCTCCCTTCAGGCTGTAGCTGCGAGAGTCACTCTCTACAAGACTGTGACACTCTGTTCCCTTTATCTTCCACCTTCTGTCCCGGTTTGGTCGTCAGGACCTTGTCAGTCTGATAGGAGAACTTCCTCGACCCTTTTTGCTGTTGGGTGACTTTAACGGTCACAACCCTCTTTGGGGTAGTGCCGGTATGTCACCCAGAGGTCTGCTGATTGAAGATGTCCTTTCAGACTTGGATTTGTGTTGTCTGAATGACGGATCTGCAACTTACCTCCACTCTTCCACTGGTTCACTTTCGTGTTTAGATTTGTCGGTTTGTGACCCCTCGCTGGTCCTGGACTATGAGTGGTCTGTCCATGACGATCTGCACGGAAGTGACCATTTCCCTGTCCTTCTACAACCTGTAATAACTGAACACGTCTCTGTTTCTCAACATCTAAATTACAAGAAAGCAAACTGGGATCTATTCGCAACCACTATTTCTAAAGAATTCCAGGACACTGACTTTCTTCAGAGTCCGGACACCAGCTGAATCACTGACTAACACTGTGATCAAGTGTGCTAAAGCTGTATTCCAGTGTCTTCCGATAAACTACAAATGCCAAAAACACCCTGGTTTGATTCAGACTGCCAACAAATTTCCAAAGTTCGAAAACGGGCTCAGCGTCAGGTATAACCAACGACCTTCGGGTCCCAACGCTCGAGCCCATCAAAACTCCGTGCTAAATCTAGACACACTTTTAAAATCAGTAAACGTCGGTCCTGGAGAAGCTTGCTCCAGGCTGACATCAAAAACTTCTAAGAATAAAGTGTGGAACATCATTAAGAAATCAAAGGGAAGAACACCTGTCCCACTGTGAACCATCTCAAGTTTCAGATTCTTTAATAACAGAGAAGAAAAGCAGTTGCTAATCTGCTTGCTTCAACCATTGAAAAGAATTCCTCCTCTTCTAATAAATCAGTCACTTTTGTCAAACACAAAGCCCTAAAAGAAAAATCTCCCTGCAACTTTTCATCCGACAACATGGAAGACTACAATCTTCCTTTTACATTAAACGTGCTGAAATCTGCCTTACTCTCTTGCAGCGATTCCTCTCAGGTATAGATGACATACATTATCAACTATTGAAACATCTTCCGCAAGAAGGTCTGAACATCCTGTTACAGGTATACAACCACGTGTGGACTACAGGTTGCTTTCCACCCTCTTGGCGGACAGCCCTCATTATTCCCATCCCCAAACCTGGAAAAGAATCTTTCTAATCCATCTAACTACCGTCCAATAGCTTTGACCAGCTGTGTCTGAAAACTGATGGAGAAAATGGTCAATGCTAGGCTCATGTGGAAACTCGAAACCGATGGCCTTTGGCGAAGAACAGTGTGGTTTCCGCAAACATCGTAGTACAGTTGACCATTTGATTCGTCTGGAATCTACACTTAGGAACGCTTTTTTAAACAGACAGCATGCAGTGGCAATTTTCTTTGACTTGGAAGAAGGCCTACGATACCACCTGGAAGTCGGGATACTTCATGATCTCCACGATCTGGGTTTCGAGGTCATCTCCTCTTTTTATTCAAAATTTTTTGGCAGGAACGACAGTTTCAGGTCCGGGGTTGGCACCACTCTCTCTGATGTCCACGAGCAGGAGTTGGGTGTTCCCCAGGGAGCATACTGTCTCCTGCCCTCTTTAGTATTAAAATCAACAACATTGTGAAATCAGTTCAGCAGGGTTCAGACTGCTCATTGTTTGTGATGATGATTTTGCTGTCTACGCAACTGGAAGCCTGTACCCGAGTGTCCAGCGCAGGCTCCAGCTTTGCGTAGATAAATCCATCGATGGGCGGATGAAAACGGTTTCACTTTTCTGCTACAAAAACCCAATGTATTCACTTCCATAACTTCCGTCAGTTTTTTTCCAGATCCGGAACTTCAGTAGGGAAATCTCCCATTCTAGCTGTTAAAGAGGCCAAATTTCTGGGAGTCATTTTGACCAAAAACTTAACTTTCTCAGCCCATATTAAAAATCTAAAAACTGCTTGCCAAAAGGCACTGAATATTCTGCGGGTCGTAGCACACACCGACTGGGGCGCTGATAAGAAAACTTGTTGCACCTCTACAGAGCCTCGGTCCGTTCTAAACTGGACTACGGTTGTGCTGTGTACGGCTCCGCAAGATCATCTTTACCTCAAACTCTTGGACCCTATCCACCATCAAGGGCTTCGTCTCTGTCTTGGAGCGTTCCGCACCACCCCTGTGTACAGCTGTACGCAGAGGCAGGTGAACCTTCACTGTCCATCGCAGGCTGAAACTGTCTTTGAATTATTATATCCGACTGTTCTCAGAACCACAGAATCCTGCCTATGACTTGTGTTTTTGAACCCTCCGTTCCAAAGTAAGTTTGAAAATAACCCGAAATGTATTCCGCCGTTTGGGCTTCGTATGCAGCCTCACGTGCGGAATGCAGGTATAGACCTGGGAGTAGTTTCCGATTTTTCCAAGTTCCGGATCAACCTCCATGGACCTTTTTCACACCAGAGATTCGTTTGATCTCGCACGCTTTCCGTAAGGAGTCTACCAGCCTCTGGCGTACAAGGCTTGTGATGCCGAGCTCTGTTCCAAATTCCCATCCTATCAAAAAGTTTTCACTGACGGTTCCAAGTCTGAGGATGGAGTGGCCTGTGCAGCTACTGCCGGGGCTCCTTCTCAGATATTGTTGGAACATATACATTCAGATGCTTCTGTCTATCTGCTGAACTTACTGCTCTAGTACTGGCTTTGAAGATAATCTCCCATTCTTCGAGGAGGGACTTTCTGGTTCTGTCGGATTCGCTGTCAGCTTTGGAGGCCATAGCTGGCCGCAACCTTCAGCATCCAGAACTTTTATTTTTTTTGAACTTTTTAGCAAGTTGAAGGCGGACGGTTACAACATTACTCTTGCTGGGTTCCGGCCATGTGGGCATCGCGGGAACGAAATGGTTGATCGTTTAGCCAAGAACGCCACAAGAGAAAACTGTCCAACACTTATATCCCCTGCTCAGATGTGAAACCCAAAATTAACGATATGTGAGAGACCTCTGGCAGAGGATTGGAACACACAGACGAATAACAAACTCTTTCAGATCCGTCCAACCTTAAAGACTTCCTCCAATTACGTCGGGTGGTCGTAAAGAGGAAACGGTTCTGTGCCGGCTGCACACCGGCCATTCGTATTTTACCCATTCTTACCTTTTAAAGAGTGAAGAAGCTCCGTGGTGCATTCCATGTCATGCACCACTCACAATGAAACATGTTCTTTAGAGTGTTGGGACTTGCACATGTGAGACACAAACATTTTACAGCGGAGTCCATGAAGATCCTGTTCAGGGATGTCCCGCCTGACGTGATCCTGGGGTTTTGAGAGAAATTAACATTTTTTCATCTGATTTGAGATTTTACGGAAGAAGGATTTTAACAAAGTTTCTGGTTCGTTTGTAGACGATGTCATTTAACGAGATGTGTGAAAGTTTTTTTTTTTTTTTTTTTTTTTTTTTTTTTTTTTTTTTTTTTTTTTTTTTATGATGGTGAGTTGATTTTAACGTGGTGACAGCCCTGATGTGGCCCTCTGCGGTCGGCTGGGCTATAAGCAACATTATCTTATCTTATCTAACTGGTATATTTTGGATTGCGCATTTATTTTCACGTAATCATAAAATTTTTCATCAAATTTCCGTGTGAGTGTCAATATGACCTCTGAAGGGAGTTCACACTTCGTGCATGCTTTCTTCATATGGTAATGAATTCCAATTTTTCATAATTCTCTGACTGAAGGAGTGAAGTCTGCGTTTGTTGAACAATGTTTTTGGAAAGTTTATCCTCTGAATTTCTTATTTTGTTACACCTAGAGAACTTAAATAGTTTGTCCTTATCTACTTCTTTTATACAGTGAAAAATCTTATACATTTCAATTAAATCCCCTCTTATCTGGTTCAGGTTCAGGTTCAGGTTCATAGGGACAATTGCTTTTGCAATTTTAGCCAGAACTGGCTTTACATGTCCCTTCTAGTGTTATCTCGTCTTTGTACGGTCAGGTCTTTAAGTTTAACTCGCTCAAGTCTTTAATTATCTTCTCCCTTTCACTGAATGTAGCTTAAATATTTTAGCCTTTCTTTAAACTCCATCTTCGAACATTCCTAAATCAACTTTGAGTAGGTCTTTGGACTCCTTCCAGCACTTGGGACTGTCGCTTTAAGAATGAGGACCAAGTCATATTTCCATACTCCAGGTGGGGCTTCACCAAGGCTTTGTACAATTTCAAAAATGTTTCTTTGGTTAAGTATCTAAATGTTGACTATCCAACCTTCTTGTTTGCTTTGTTCACAGTCCTTCTATGTGTGGTCAAATGATAACTGGTCATCGAAAACAACTCCCTTGTCCTTTTCTGGGTTCATGTGTGAATATTTTGTGATTTATGATCCAATTTCATTGAATATACCATTTAGATTTTTATTTCCTTAGTCATTTACAAAGTGCATTGACTTTGCACTTTTCAACATAAAATATAAGTTCCATGTGTCTGTCCAGGTTTGACGTTTATGTAGGTCATTCTGTATTTTAGTACTATTTTGTACACTACTGTATATCTTAGTATCATCAGCAAATGTTTTGCAAGTTGATTCGATACAATTTGGGAGATCATTTATGAAAATTATAAAGAGTACTGGCCGAGGATGCTCTTGGGGGATCCCACTTAATACTTCGCTGCAGATGACTTTCCTCCCAATACAAACCCACTGAGTTCTGTGTGTAGAAAGTGGTGTATCCAAAGGAGTCATTGCCTGTGATCCCATACCCTTTCATTTTTGTCAACAGCCTTCTATGTGGTACAGAGTCGAACACCTTTCGGAAATCAAGATATTACGTCAAAATCAATGAATTTTATTGTCCAATAACTGTGTAAAATCCTCCAAAACTTCTAGTCGTTAAGTAATACAAGAATAAATGTCTAAAACCATGCTGGCACGGGGTAAATATTATTAATTGTTAGATGCGTAACACAGCGTCCCTTGTAAACACTTAATGAACAGCAACAATAACAAAGCTATAGGTAGAATGGTGCCGTGAATAACTCTAAAAATGCAATATAGATAAGAGCGACAGCCTGAATAGCACTCGCAAACAAATAAACTGATTTCTCTTCCTGGCGGTGGCTTTTGATTATTGGGTTCCAGTCTGGATTGAACACACTCACTGAAAAACTGACTGTGGAAGTTTATAAATTTATTTATCATTGAAACTATTGAGCTGAAAACATGGTTCTTGTTTGTTTTGTTGTGTGTTTGTTTGTTTTTTGTGTGTGTGTGTGTGTGTGTGGTGTGGTGTGTTGTGTGTGTGTGTGTTGTGCGCGCGCGCGCGCGCGCGCGCGTGCGTGTGGATTGCGTTTACAGAGAGAGAGAGAGAGAGAGAGAGAGAGAGAACGCCTACCTGGTTTTCCAAAAACGGAAATGCTTGTATTTTGATGATGTCTTTCGAATACTGGAAGGCATGGGTGAGCTTCTGTCTGATGATTCAGTTCAGCAACCATAAACCAGTCAAACTTTGAAAGAGTGAGCTGAAAAGATAAAATGAAGTTCCTTAACTCATCGACTGCTACAGCAATATGTTTACTTGTCGACAGCTCATAGAACGTCATCTGTTCCCGATTCTTTTCTCAGAAAACAATGTGTTTAGTGGTACAAACTATTTTGGGACATCTGAAATCTGTGGAATACGTTGCTGTTTGCACTTAGGCATAGACGCAACGGTGGGGGGAGTGTGCAGCCTAGCACTGGTGCGCGCTGAGAGCCCTGCCTGAAGCTCTCGACTGTTGTTGTTGTACACCGTCGCTCGTCCAGGTGGTCCCAGTAAGAACAGTGTTTAAAGAAAGAGTTTCTGAACTGCTCAGTCTGAGCTCTGTTGACTTGCAAGGATCTTGGGTGAACACCGTAGTCGCACCTTCTCGCACGTTAATGTGGGTGTTTCCTTAGGGGGACATGGGGCAGGTTGTTTTCACTAACGCGGCACGGGAGCGGAATACTGGCGCTATATCAAAACTAGATCCCGGCCTCTCCAATCAAGGAAAGCCGCAGGCTAGACCAGTCCAGATGGAGGAGTAAGGCCCCCACCAAAATGGAAGGAACTGAGTGAAGGCCCACCGGCGTGTGGATACGCCCTGACACTGCTCCAAGCCTTACCCCAGCCATGGGTTAAATGGCAAAAGCATCCAGCCTGCCGAAGACGGAGTGTGTCAGCTACAGCGCAGGTCCTGGGGATAAATTAGGGCACACACGCATCAACGATTATGGTCATGCGTCAGACTACCTTATTGTCATGGCGTCGTCCCTATCAGCGACAACCGGGGAGGGACGGAGCCGGGCCCTTAGCCTCAAAGGGGCCCACCAAAGCGACCGGTGCCTCTGTTAACCTGATGGTCGGGGGAAGGCAGAGTAGAGCGACTGGCCAGACTACCCAGCCTCCTACCACCCTCACAGTACTGCGCTGTCCTAGTCACGCAGCTCTTCAACACAAAACCTGGCCGGGGGAAGCGGAGTAGTTACAGGCACAGCTTTGGGGAGCCCGTTCTGACCTGGAGAAGACCGCGGGCTTCATCATGGCGGCCGGGTTACAAGTCTGACGCATCCAGCTTAAATCGAACGCAGAAGAAGAAGAAGAATTATTCCTGACGTGGTTGGAAATGGCACTTGTGTTAAATTCACTATAATCGCGGGGTTTGATGCGACGTCCGCTTTGTGTGGAATCAGAAAGTCAGCAGGTGGTATGGCCGGCACCATCCCCTCAACCACCCTGTACAAGAATGTGAGACGTAGGTCACTTCTACGTTGCTGTAGCGTTGGCAGCTGCAGGGATGACAGCATGTTGGTGATGGCGCCGGGGGATCTGGAGGAGTAGTCACCAGTAATAAATCTGGCAGAAAGGCGTTGCATTTTTTCCAGCTGGTTGATATCTTGTTGCAGGTATGGGGACCAGGAGATGCATCTGTACTCCAGGAGTGGGCGGATGAGGGCTAGGTATGCGTGTTTCTTGCAGTGTTGGGGAAAGAAGCATACGTTTCTGTGAAGAAAGCCTAGGGTGCTGCTTGCTTTCATTGAGATGCCGGCTATGTGGGTGCCCCACTTCGGGTCGTTGGAGAAAAGGATGCTGAGGTACGGGTTGGATGTAACCTGTTGGAGGGGGGTATTATAGAGGGAGTAGATGTAGTTGGAGGACAGTTGGATGCTGAGGATATAGCATTTCTTTGGGTTAAATTTCATGCCCCAGTCGGTGGCCCAGGTTTCAAGTTGGCGGAGGTTGTTCTGAAGTTGTAGGTGGTCTTAAAAAGTGTTTATCTCGCTGTACATGAGGCAGTCATCGGCAAACAAACGGACCTGTGACTTGACGGTGTTGGGCAGGTCGTTGATGTGGCACAGGAAGAGGAGCGGCCGAGATAATATGTTCCCTGGGGAACTCTGGAGTCCACAGTAGTTTCGTCCGATGAGTCGCCCTCTATCACTACAGCCATCTTCCTATGTGTCAAAAGTTTGTGAGCCAGGTGTGGAGGCTGCCTCCGATAGCGTAAGCTAGCAATTTGTGGAGGAGACGCTTGTGGGGGACAGTATCAAAGCCTTCCAGAAGTCTAGGATCGCCACATTGACTTGGCGCTGGTGGTCAAAGGATTGTAGTAGATCATGGCTGGTTAAAAGTACTTGAGTGTCGCAGGAGTATCCGCTGCGATAGCCATGGTTCAGGTTGGTGACGATGCTGCGTTTCTCCAAGTGGGTCAGGATGTGCTGGCAGATGATGTGCTCAAGTAGCTTGCATGTGACAGAGGTGAGTGAGATGGGTCGGTAGTTTTCGGCTGCATGTTTGTCACCCTTCTTGTAGATGCAGGCAATGTTAGCGTTATGCCAGTCTGATGGAAGGTCGTCTGTGTCAAGGGAGCGTGGAAGAGGGGTGGTCAGGGCGGGGGCGAGGTTGGGGGCACTTTCTTTGAGGACGAGGTTGGGGATTTTGTCGGGGCCAGGAGCTTTGTGGGGGTTGAGGTCTCTCAAGAGTTTGTGGACTCCTTCGGGACTGATGTGGATATGAGGGATATCTTGAATAATGTTCTTCTTGACAGAGGGCATGGGGATGTCAGTATCTTTGGTGAAGACTGATTTGAATTGTTCCAGGAGGATGCAGGCCTTGTTCTTACTGTCACTGTATAGCTGTCCCTTTTCCTTCAGGGGGGCTACACCAGTGCTGTCTTGTTTTTCTTGCTTTAATATACTGCCAAAAGGGTTTGCTGTTATTGGTCTGAAGTCCTTCTTCATGGTAGTGTTGATGTGGTCTCTCTCTCTGCATTCCTTTTGGTGGAACTTGTAGGCCGACCAGTTACTTGTCTTGCATGCACGGGCTAGGAGACGCTTCTTCTTACGCAGCATACGCTTCAGGGATGTATTTATCCATGGGAGATCTGAGCGTCTTGTTTCATCGCGTGGGGAATGTGCATGTCGATGGCAGAGAGGGAGTGCGGATTTGAAGTATGTCCAGAGGTCTTCTATACTGGAGCCCGAGTCTGCCTGTTGCATCAAGCTTGAGGCGATTTGCGTCACAGTCTGTCCGGAGGGAGGCCCAGTCTGCCTTGGAGAATGTGTAGCATTTCTTAGTCAGAGGGGAGAGGGGGGGGGGGGGGGGAGGGTCCGTTGGGGGCGGGGTGTCGGCATTCGTGACAATCATGTTGTGGTCGTAGATACCGTGCACTGAGACTGAGGATTTAACCAGGGAGGGATTGGAGAAGAAGATGAGATCAAGAATGTTCATGAAGTGGGTAGGTGAGTGCTGGACTTGGGTGAGTGTGGATGCTTGTGTGATGTCGATGAGGGACTGCTGGATGAGGTCGTCCTTTCTGGTGGAGTGGGTGGTGTGGTTTGTCCAATTAATGTCTGGGCAGTTGAAGACGCTAGCCAAAACGACCGGACATGCGCTCTCTCTGTGCCTTTATGATATAATACGTACATGGTTCCATCTCGGAGACATGGTGACATACACCACTAGTAAAACGTAAACTGCAATTGGAATGGATCAGAATCAACTGCTAGTCTCTGTGAGAGAGAGAGAGAGATGAGAGAGAGAGAGAGAGAGAGAGAGTTGTCATTATTTTTTGTTCTTCTGAATATTATGTACGAATTTTACCACAGTTTTAATTAACAGCGACAATGCATCAGAAAAAATTGTCAA
>JAFLJL010005855.1:0-12888 GCA_018398815.1 Conus ventricosus | reverse complement strand
TTCCCGGACTGAAGTCCTCCATTGTCCTGAAATTGAAGGTAAAGAATAACTTTTGTGTTTAAATCAACGAGAAACTCAACAGTTGATGATTAAAGAGTTTCTTTGATGCACTGGGGAAAGCGTAAATCTGCACACACAACGTTCGCCAATGACTCAAAAAGGTGTTATTGCACTAAAGATTTATAAATTGGTATGGGATTTTTAAAACAATGAAAAATGTAATAAATGGGCTGTGAGAAGCGCAGCATCTCGATGATCGAAGGGTATGGTCAATGCATTTCACCGTTTATTTGGAAGCGAAATCTGTTTTTGGGCGTGCGCGTGCACACACATAACAGAACACCATGTTGTTCAAAATGGTCAACCCCCATTTAAAAGGATTTTGATCAATGCAATGAATATATGATACAAATGGGAATGAAACTGCCATCCCAAGGCAAACATGAAAACTAGGTTAAATTTAGTCTTTTTTTGAACGAACTCTCTTATAAAAGGAGCTATGAAACCCTACACCTTTGTGTTTCCATAAAAAATTTAAAACCCATAAACTATCCAAAACATTACAAAGTTTCAAAGTCCAACGACCGCCTTTTCCAAACTTTGCAAATAGAAATGGGGAGTTTGTATTATACCCCCTGTTTGGCTAGTATACTTACCATGTCAGACAATAGCTTTCACGGCAGTTAGCCCTGCTCTGCCGGGCCCGAAGTTTTTGTGTGGCTAATGCAGTGATAAGCCCGTCCCCGTGGTGCCCAACCACTTCCGCGTGGGGAGAAGCCAGTGTAAGTCTCCCATACGTCATTCATCGAGGCCTGCGCGCAAGGAAACCCCCAGAACCTTGGCGCTGCGGGGAAGGTAGGGCGGGCATTAGAGTCTGACATGGTAAGTATACTAGCCAAACAGGGGTATAATACAAACTCCCCTTTTTTGGCGTATATACTGTACCATGTAAGACAATAGCGAATTCATAGTAAAAGGAGGAGGGCGAGTGCCCTAGTGGTTCCTGGGGTTATCCGATATGGATGCATTAGCCGCCACAAAGGATATCCTTAGAACCATCACCCCTGGTCATGCGGATGTCCCTCAATAAAATTTTTAAAGGGGATTCTCCAAAGCCAAAAGGCTGCCTCCAGGAGGTGGCGCATGGGAACAGGTGCGGGGAATGCTGCCGAAGTGGCCAGCGCTCTGACCTCATGGGCCCGGGGGGAAGAGACGGGGAGATCCTCGGATGCGGGGAATAGGGTTCTGACCGCCCTTGGAGAGCCACCTAGAGACAGTGCCAGCTGAGATGTCTTTCGTGTTACTGGGGTTGATGGAAATGAGAAGACGTCTTTGTGAAACGCGCCTGGGGCGCGAGCGTTCCCAGTAGTGTGTTAGACATCGAGAAGGGCAAAAGGGCTATGTCCGAAGAGGTGTCGCCCCTAGTGTATCCGCCAGCGGGCGGTTTAAATGAGGTAAGGGGGGGACTGCCGGGTTCCTGGTTCTTGGCTAGGAACTGGGGAAGGAACTTAAGAGAGACGGAGCCGTCTCTGTGGAAGGCAATGTCTCGGGGTCCCGCTAAGGGCATGGATCTCGCCTCGCCGTCTCGCGGAAGCGAGGGCGAGGGGGGAAGGAAAGTCTTCATAGACAGAAGGTCGAAAGGAATGGAGGACAAAGGCTCAAAGGGGGGTTTATTGGGACGTCAAGAACAGTGAAGAGGTCCCAAAGGGGAAAACGTCTAGGGGAAATTGGGCCTCACGAAGAGAAGCCCTCTGGAGATCTCTCTGAAAGGAAATCATTCTCAAAGGAAGGTCCGGCATTTGGAGGTTGGGCGTGCAGAGGGGCCCGACCTGTAGCCCTGATGGAGCTAGCAGAGAGGTTAAGTTGGGACAGGAAATTTCCTTTTGGTGTTGGTGGGGCGAATGTGAGGGACAGAATTGGCTTTGCACTTTGAGACCCATTTCCTCATCTGCAATCAAAAAGGGACTCCGTGCTAGCTCTGCGAGAGGCATGGCTAGGTCTCGGAGTTCCTGAGGGCCCCGGCGATGGAGAGGGTATTGAGGACGGAACGGGACTGTCCGTTCGAGAGGGGGATTTGGATGTTCGCAGCTGGGCTGACACAGAAGCCAGGCGTGGAGGTTTGAAAAACCCTGGGATTGGCGTGGGGGGAGGCCCGAACGGGGTTGCCTGAGCATGTCCCACCTGGTGTTCAACTGGGGGAGGGGGTTGTGAGTGAGGGACTTGAGGTCCGGGAACCAGGACTGAGTGGGCCCCAAAGGGGCTATGAGAATGAGCCGGGGTTTCTCTCGAGTCTCCCCTTCCTGATCACCTTGTGGAGGATCGGGTAGGGAGGGAAGGCGTAAGCTTGAGGCCGACCAAGGAAGGGACAGGGCGTCGATGGCGAAAGCCTGGGGGTCCGGGACCGGGGACACATACACTGGCAGACGATGGTTGAACCGTGTGGCAAAGAGGTCGATCATTGGTGTGAAACCAATGTTCCACACGGTTAAAAGGGGTTTTAAGCCGGCTGGGGTCCATTCCGTGGGGGAGGACAGACTTGGATCGGCTGAGAGAGTCTGCCAGGATGTTGTGAGTCCCTGCTATGTGTCTCGCGCGAAGGGTGACCCCCTGGCGTGTGACACCAGCGGAGGAGGGCCTCTGTACGGAGGGAGGGGCCCCGATGGAGTGTCCCCCCCCCCCCCCCCCCCCCCCCCCCTTGTTGATGTAACAAGCTACCGAATGTTGTCCGTGAAAAGGAAAACAAATCGGTGGGCGACTATGGACGGGAACTGGAGGAGGGCGAGTTGACCGCCTCCGTTCCAAGATGTTGATGTGAAGACGAGAAATCAGAGGATCCCAAACCCCCGAGGCGTGGACTGCTCTCCAGATGGGCCCCCCACCCCGAGTTGGAGGCGTCTGTGAAAAGTTCCAGGGCCTGGGATGGGAGGGAGTTGGGAACTCCGGGGTCCAGGGTGGTTTGGGCTGAGCCACCCCTCCGTGGCCCAAACGAACCAAGGCCCTAGGGGGACGGGCTGGTTCCAGCTGTCGTTGGTCTGGGCCCAACGAGGGGCGGAACTCCCTCTGAAGCTGTCGCTTTGGAACTCTGCCTAGGGGAATGAGAGGGACAGGGACTCCATCATCCCTAGGAGGGAGGAAAGTGTCCTTGCCGAAGTGAGGGAGAGAGGCGAAGGTGGGAAATGAGATCCACTAGGCGAGCGGACCTCTCCGGGGTCGGGGGAGAACTACCATGGAGGTGGTGTCGAAGCTCATGCCCAGGAAGGTGAATTGCGGGACTGGGCGAGAGCTCGCTTTTTTGCGGGGCGGGTTTGACGAACCCCAGAGAGGAGCAAAGCTGAAGTAGCTTTGAGGTGTGGGATTGGCTAGGGCCTGGAGGGGCCAGGACGAGCCAGTCGTCGGGTAGACAAGGAGGCGAATGTCCTCCTGTCGGGGCAAGGGAGGCCATTCCTTGACTACCTTCGTGGAAGGGGGAAGGGAGCCAGGGGAGTCCGAATGGGGGGGCCCTTGAATTGAAACACCCGGCCCGCCAGACGAAACGAAGGTTATCGTCTGTGGGATGGGTGGATGAGGAGGGGGAAAGTAAGCATCTTTGAGATCTATTCGAGGTGGCCCAGTCCAGATGGTGGATGGAGTCCCTGATCTGGGCCGGGGTCTCCATCTTAAATCTGGTTGTCCTGAGGAATCTGTTGAGAGGGGAAAGGTCGAGGAGGGGCCCTCCACCCGCCCGAGGCCTTTGGGACTACAAAGTGGCGAAAAGTAAAACCGGGGTTGGGGGTGTGGTACCTCGGTGATGGCCCCCCTTGCGGAGAAGAGCTCCTCGATTTCCAGGCGAAGGGCCTCCGCCTGGGGGGGAGGTGGTCGCCGGTGGAAGGAGGAGGGGAGGACAGGGGGGGAGGGCGTTCGTGTGCCCAGGGTAGACGGAACCCATCCTGCAGAACAGAAACCAAACCCAGGGGTTGAGACCCATGCGCCGCCACTGGTGGGCGTGCCGGGACAGACTGCCTGCCAGGGGGGCGAGGGGCTGAGGTGTGTCTGGAAGGACTGACTTTTCCCCGCCCCTCGGAAGGTGGGTCGCTAGTCACCTCCGGGGCCGGGCCTGTTGGCCGAACCGAAAATTCTGTTGGGGTTTTTTCGGTTTGGCGTGGGGGTTTGGCGGGCCTCGAGGGACGCTGCTTGGGGTAGGGCTGGGGTCTGGCTGTGGGTAGGGCCCCGACGAAAGAATGGTCTAGAAGGGCGGTGCTGACGAGGGTTTGTGGTCGCAAAAGAACGGGCCTGTTTGCGCTCCTCGACGGCATGGGAAATTTACCCGAAGGAATAGTCGCCGAAAAAGCGACTGTCCTGACCCGGGAATGCAGCGTAAGGCCGCCCTTTAGCGCGGGGAGGGGATGGGCCTGTGATAGCAGGGGTCTCTCATGCCAGAAGGCAAATTTTAAAATGACTCCTGGCTGCGCTGTCCGCCGCAGCCCCAAGGTTTGGTGCGCTATCTTTTTGACAAGAAAACGCATAAGGGGGGCATCAAACAGGCTGGGGCCTGCCTCAGTGTCGCCCGGGTCTGAAGACGCTGAGACAATGCCCCCCTCATTTGGCCAGAGTTAGTTAGTTAGTTAGTTAGTTTGTGTTTATAGGGTCCAGCGGACTACTTGGAGCCAAATCAGGACCTCGCTATCATATCTGGTCTCTTGATACAAATACTCACACTAGTATTAACACATCACTTAAAATTTATGAGGACAAAAGCACAATTATCTGTTCAACTCCTTCGACACCCGTATACATTAATAAAAACCCTATATTTTATTTAAAATAAGTTTACCTCTTTCAAAAAAGAAAAAATAAGATTTGGCCAGAGTTCCTCCGCCGCTGTAGGGAAAATGTCAATGAAAAGGGTGCCCCGCGGTGGTGTGCAGAATGCCAGCCCTGGCGATTCTGTCCCACTCAGTCAGGGTTTTGATAGAAAGAGAGGTGGATGTGGGAGGGGGCGGTTAGGAGTGAGCCCGAAGTCAGCCGGGGGAAATGGCAAACTCCCTGGTGGCCGGATTTGGGAGAAAAGAGAGAAAAGGACATGACGGGCCTGACGCGGGTCCTTGAGGAAACTCCTATTGGGGCCGCGTTGGGGGCTGATTAGAAGTCAGTCCCCGGTGGGGAACGGCATGTACCCCCGGCGAGCGAGGCCGATCTGCCCAACAAAGGAGTGATGGGTCTGGGGGGGCGGCTATCCTTGGCCCTGATCACTGGGTAGGGGGTGACCCAGTGAAACGGGGAAAGGGCGAAGATGTTGTTAGAGGGAGGGGATTCCCTAACAACAAGATCAGGGCGCCAGCTCTCCAAAATGGAAAGGTCCCCAGACTGTGGAGAAATCCTCAAACCCCCCCTCCAATTGTGGGTCAGTCTGATCGTGAAGGGGAAGTTCAGGTCCCCCCTTCGGAAAGGCCATGTCAGGGGTGCGTGGGAGTCGTGAAAATCGTTGGGAAGAGGGTGGGAAAAAGAGGACGACTCCTTGGTGGTTCCGTAATCGGCCCTGAAAACTAGGGGCTGCCGATCGGACAGCGCCCGAGGGAATGGGGGCCCCCGGTCGATCCAGCTCTGGGAGGCCGGATGCCACATGAGGCCAAAGATGGAGTCAGGGGAAGAGTCCGAGCTAAGCCACTGATCCTCTCGGGGGAATAGAAACCACCGGTCCCCGGGGAGAAAGGAGGGCTGTGGAGGGCCCAGAGGCGAGTCTCCTCGGGGACCCGGGTTAACCTTGCGCCCCCCGGGGGAGCACTGCCTCCCGCATCTCCCGGGTGGGGTCCGCACCGGCCCCCTTTCGTGGCAGAGGGTCGGGGAGTGTTTCGATCGCCGAGCCTCCTGGCGTGTGGGTAGCGGACGGGGATGGCTGAGACGACGCGTAAGACTCAAGGGACGAGGGTTACCTTTGGTCCCGCTGGTCGATCCTCCCCCCTGAGAACGGGACCGCGGACGTTGCCAATAGGGGGGCGGAAGGGAAATCGGCTCCCCAACGTCCTGTACCCTAGGGGAGATTGGAGACGATCGATCGGGGTGGTTCGACCGTCGGGGGTGAGGTCGCAGATCCGAGCTACTCGATGGCCTGCGTACCTGACCGGGATTGTGGTCAGTGGGGGGTTCCACCCAAGACGGCCACATTCCCTCCACCGGAGTGTTGACGCTCCTCATGTCCGGGTCGTGGCTGAACCCCGGACCCGGTTGGGGAGAAACGTTCTGAGACTGTGTGACGTTAGTGGAGGTGCTAGGTCACAAGTCTCAATAGATCGGGTGAACGTGCGGTGATTCCGTCCGCGAGTTGCCACCCGTGCCGGTCCGGGTATCGGCAAGGGTCCCTGGGGCGTGATCGCCGGACGCGGCCATGATGGGAGAGGGTCTCCTTTCCGGGTCGAAGTCGAACAGGCGAACCAGTCAGGGGAACGGGAAGATTTAGAACGGAAGGTCCTTTCATGGGAGCCTTGCCCTTGGAGGATTTGGGCTTAGGGAGAAGCAAATGAAAACAGTCGGCAATGACTGCCGATTTTTCATTCCGACTGGGACTGACTGTTGGACTTCGATCGCGACGATCGTTTTATCCGCCGGTGGGGAAGGGGGAATCGGAAGGGTGGTCGCGCGTCCCCTGCACGGAACCTCCTTTTACACCGACCGTACGCTCATCGTGTGCGTGAGCGGTTTGTCCCGTGGAATCGACACACGACCCCCCCCGGGGGTAGAGAAACGACTGCCGAAGAGTGGAGCGCCTCGAGCCGTTAGTGTCCTTCACCCTGTTGGGCACTGGTGGTGGGGAAAAAACACGGAACGCACGATCGCAAAGGGGAGCAAAGAGGTGGATTTAGGGATGTAAAGGGCTCAACCAACCTCGTGAGAGACACTGAAATTGTATTAAATGCAAAAGAGGAGTCAGTGAGAGATCGAGGCAGGTCGATCGTTAAGTGACGCGGTTTTGGCGGTTCGAAAACAAAATGGCGGAACGACCGGCGAAGAAAAGGAATCCGAGTGGGACTACGTGAAAGTTAGGCGAAATCGGGAGTCCAAATGGAAGGAAAAAGGGGCCGAGATTCGTTGAACAAGGGGCCCTAAAAGCCAAAACTGGGGAGAAAGGGGGGGAAACCGGCGATTGGAGTTCCGACTTTCGAAGATCGAAAAGCGGCCGAATGCAAAGTCGCGAGTGCCGAGACAAAGGCACAAGGCGAGGATGGCGTGGTTAAACAAATGAATAAAGCACACCAAACCAAAAGCCCCACCGGTTCAAGAAATGAAAGGGGTTGAAGCGCGAAAGCCACAACAAATAAGCAAAGAAGCAAACACAAGGCTTTTCTAAACACAAAGGCAAAGAGAAGGCGAGACAGAGCACAAGACTTATCTTGCTTGGACGGGAGGCCCAGAGGATGACGTATGGGAGACTTACACTGGGTTCTCCCCACGCGGGGAAGTGGGTTGGCACCACGTGACTGTCTTATCACTGCATTAGCCACACAAAAAACTTCCCCCTGGCAGAGCAGGACTAACTGCCGTGAATGCTATTGTCTGACATGGTACAGTATATGACGCCAAATACATTTTATATGCTTTTGGTGGCGTCTATTCGCCTCCATTCGGGTTAATTTCAGCTAGTATTTAATACAAGGACACTAGAATTATAGACCGGGGAAATCGATTTAAATTTACCATACCCCTCGCTCGGTGTTTTGATCGCACCGTAGATGCTTCTTTAACAAACAAATGACACTTTCTGGGCCTGATGAAACATCTTCTAAACCCAAATATTAGCACCATAAGCCCGCATTGACTGAATCTGTGATTTAAAGATATGGAAGAGTATTTCACGAGTTACCATTATTCGATTCAACTTACAGATAAAGTTTCTTCTCCTGCGTATGCAGGCTGAACTCCTGCGGGCACTACCTGTATACACAGGCAAGTATTAAACCCATCTGCCCAACGAAGGGAGTAGAGTTGTGTGTGTATGGCCGTGTTTTTTTTTTTATCCCGCCATTAAGGCAGCCATTCGGGGAAGGTACATCATATGTGTAACGTGTCCATCCATACCAACGCCAAAATGGCCTTCACTTCCGGAAGTTGGTAATGGAATATTACGTGTGTGGAACATGTAATGCTTGCGTTCACACACGGAACCTCGGTCTATAGTCTCATTCGAAGGACTTATTGGAAATGGTGTCAGAACAAATATTAACTCCGAGGGAAAAATCCCCCTGTACAGAAACAGCTCGGCAAAAATTCGAACCCGCGGCCCCAGGATTACGGGTCTGGTGCTCTACCACTGAACTATTTCCGACCCCCATAAATAATACGAATTGCAGCTCGTGTCCCTTTATTAGCTGATTCTTGGCATGCAGCTTAAAACTCAGTTTTGTGGAAAACAAGTCACATAGGTATTGATATGAATTCAATACATCCATCTTAACGTTGCCCTTAAACAATTTCTCTCTGCTTGCTAGGTATCATTCTATCTAGAAACCATGATGCTAGATTTTTTTTTTCGAAATCAACGGTAAGTTGTGTTTGGCATGCAGCTCTTTGAAGACTATTTAGTTGCGCCTGCCACCCTACCACAGTTTCCGATAATAATATAATGCCATCAGCAAACAAGAATAAAGAATTCAATCATATCCATATTGAAACTGTCACCATCTCTACCCTCATTTATGATTTCAAACGAAAGTTTGTTGATAAATAAAGAAAACAGAAGAGGTCGACAAATTATCAACTTTTTTCACACCATCTGTTAATGTAACATGTTATAATATGTGCTACAACGAATTCGAGCTTTAACAACATCATATATATATATATATATATATATATATATATATATATATATATATATTATATATATATATATATATATATATATATATATATATATTATATATATATATACCAGTTAAAATAGGATTTTTCTTATTTCTATTGTGTTATTGTCTGGATTGTATTGTAGTTTGTACCCACTTTTTGATGTAACCATGGGTCATATGACGGTGCAGAAACATGCGAACTGGTCTGACTATTTATGCTATCCAACATCAAGAAGAATCGGAAACAAGTTGGATTAACAGAGACGACGGCTGCGATCCAACAACCCAAGAACCACTGAAAATAGAAAAAAGAATATGTAAATCTTACAAACCACAACTTAAAAATCACCATGAAGCAAACAAAAAGTAGTAAACTACCTAGACATAACACTTGATCTCATCAACTACATATTAAACCATACAAGAAGCCCAATGACACATCATCTATGTAAACATCAAAAGCAGCCACACCAACATCTGTATTAAAAGCCATACCCAATGGCATAAATCAGAGACTATCAAACCTGTCATGCAATGAAAGAGTATTCAACAATGCAGCATGTAGAATATCAAGAAGCACTGCAAAAAAGTGGGTACAACTACAAACTGCAATACAATCCATACAATAAACACAAAATAGAAATAAGAAAAACAGGAAAAGAAAAAATCACATGGTACAACCCAACATACGACGGAAAACTCAAAACAAACATAGGAAAAGAATTCTTTAAAATTTTAACGACCTCGTCCCCAAAAGAACACAAACTATATAAAATATTCAACAAAAACACCGTCAAACTATCGTATTCATGCATGCCCAACCTCAAAAATTTAATTGACGCATCTAATAAAATGAAAACCAACACAGCAAAGAAGGGTGAAGAAAGGAAATCTTGCAATTGCATCAAAAAGAGCAGTGCCCCCTGAGCAATAAATGTCTTCACAACAACATTGTATACCAAGCAACTGTGACATCAGAAAATGAAAAAAGAAACATACATAGGGATCACTGAAAACCACTTCAAAACCAGATATGCAAACCACAAACAGTCATTTAATAAAGAAAAATATAAAAACCAAACCGAACTGAGCAAATATATCTGGAAACTTAAAGACGCAAAAACAAGCTACAATATATCCTGGAAAATCATAAAAAGAGCATCACCATACAGCAATGTTTTCAAAAAGGTGCAACCTATGTTTAACTGAAAAATGGTTAATACTATGCAAACCACACTTAGCAACTCGCGCGCGCACACACACACACGCACGCACACGCACACATACACACATCCTGCCTGCCATATGACATCTTTAAAATTCTAAATGCTCTTTTTCCCTTCTTGTTGTTGTTGTTGTTGTTGTTGTTGTTGTCCAAGTTTGTTATAATTATCAAGTGCTGATTTTGAAATTAATCCTCTTGGAGTCAGTTGTTCATTTCTCCATTGTCTTGTCTGGGCAGATTCCAATGCAGGCGAGATGTTTGCTTGTTTGTTTATTGAAAGACTTAAATTTCAAATCAACAACTGTGTAATGCAGATGACAAATCCATGAATTTGTGCCAGTTGCTTATTGTTTATTAATTATGCTGATAACGTTTGAATCGAGAACATGTGCACAGATTCGCGCGCACACACACACACACACACACACACACACACACACACACACAACACCACACACACCACACACACCACACACTCACAAAAAAACCCCACACACACACACCACACACATGCTCAGCGCACTTACACGTGCATGGAGATACATAAGCACACACGCATGCTGACAAACATACACCCACATGCTTTCTACATCTCCCGCTTGTTTATGCACACTTGCATATGTACACGTACACAATGACAAATACACAAACACAGTTGACTTAGGTGCACGTGCAGGCAGTAACTTGCATGAACACATGATCTTTTTGCCTGCGCTCTCTGACGTGAGATGTGCTCGGATAGTTGGAGATGTTTGGGGAATGAGTGAAAGGTTTTCTCTCTCTCTCTCTCTCTCTCTCTCTCTCTCTCTCTCTCTCTCTCTCTCTCTCTCTCTCTTTAATCCATGTGGATGCGCACATGCATTTTTTTCCCTCTTCATTCCTCTATGCTCCCTCCTCCCGCCCTCCCTTCCCATCTCCTCTTCCGCCTCCCTGCTCAAGTCCAGTCTACTTGCTATATATGATAGTGGTAGGAGAGGGACTTTATAACTGCCAAAACCCCGGACCCGGACCCCGCTGGACCCCGCTAATCGATCAATCGAAGTCAATAATCGGTCAATCAGATTGATAACAGAAATCAAAGTCATTAATAACCGATCAATCAGAAAATGTAATAATATGTAATCAGATAGATCATATTGATCATAAATTGGGAATACTGATCATTGCTGGAATAATCCAGACATAAATAAGTCGAAATAAACAATACCTTCACCCCCACCTGTCGGGAAACTAAATAAGTAAAAATAAACAAAACGAATAAACAATACCCGACCCCCACCATATTTGTATTTACCCCCAAAAAAACCTGACCACGGTGGAGCCTGTACGCATAAAATTATTCGGTGCATTAAGCTGACCACGCTGACGACACGCGCGCGACTTCACGGTGATTATACCGACGACGGCCACTGGACAGCGTACGTGATTTCGCATAGTCTCTGTTTCCCTGTCTATCTCTTTCTCTGTTTGTATCTCTCTCTCTCTCTCTCTCTCTCTCTCTCCTTCTCTCTCTCTCTCTCTCTCTCTCTCTCTCTTCTCTCTCTCTCTCTCTCTCTCTCTCTCTCTATTTTTGTGTATGATATGCAAAAAATCTCTGCTGTGTGACCAAAACAAACAATCAAATAAAACCAAAAGCGTAGTGTCCAACAGGCAAAACCATTAACCACATCTTTAAAATATTTGAAAAAAAAAGTCACATCGACAGTCACTGAAAAAAAAAATCACCCAATGGGGGACTCGAACCCGTGGCCTTCAGAATAAAAGTCTGATGCTCTGCCTACTGAGCTATGCGAATACAGTGACAACGGGTGACCGTGTGCTACGTCAACGGTATTTTTCAAGCAGAACCAGCTGATCGCGCATATCGGTGCTGTCGGGAATGGTGTCCAAGTTTCTGGTAGTTTTTTTGTGTGTTTATTTGAGAGAAGGGTATGTCCAAAAAACACAGATTGCTTTCCTAGTTTTCGAAATAAATAAATAAACAAATAAGTAAATGAATGAATTGATAAATAAATACATAGATAAATAAATAAACGAGTAAATGAATAAGTAAATTAATAAGTAATGTTAAAAAAGGATGATAATGTGTAATGTCACGGTCGCTAAGCCGGACGGCCCTACCCCCTACCCACGCCTATAACACACTAGAGCAGACAATACAGCACACTAACACAGCTTTACAATCATGCGCACTTCTTTATTTCACACTCACACTATGGCGCCACCACTCACGTCCATACCCAACCACACACCGGTATTCCACTTCTTCACTGACCCACACTATCCTGCTACGACCCTGAGAACCCTAACCTATGCTAAAGCACCAGTTGCGGTATATCACTGTGACCTAGGGATGCAGAGATAGCCCGCACACGTGGTGGCTAACTACTAGGGACAAGGACCAACCCAAGGGACTCTAATCTCTAAACTACTACCACCCACACCTCTCCCCAGGATCCACCTTCTCTTTTGACCCGGGTACTACCAAACTGGTCGCTGCGTCCCTAAAGGAGGCAACGACAAGTACCCTACACTGCGCTGGCCACTACGTCCTAAAAGGAGGCAGTAGCTAACACTCCTATCCCTACTGCCTAATGCTACACCCCTTCTACAACCATGGGACAACCCATCCCGGCCCGGAAAGCTCCAGTCCTCGGCGCTGTACGTGGTCCCTCGCAGTGACACCTCCAGGAAGACTCTGCACCCGGCGCCGACCGTGGCTTCCCGCAGTCCGACCTCTCCCCGAAGACTCTACACCCCGGCGCCGACCGTGGCTTCCCCGCGTCTGACTCCTTCCCCGTGAGCACGAACCTTCGCATACAGACGCCCTCTCGACGCCACCCCTCT
>JAFLJL010005854.1:7500-12677 GCA_018398815.1 Conus ventricosus | reverse complement strand
TCTCTCTCTCTCTTCTCTCTTCTCTCTCATCTCCTCTTCATTTTTTGTTCTTCCGATCATTTCTGTCTTTTTCTGTTTTCGTTATGTCATTTAGTACGTCTTTTAAAATCATTAATCATGTGTTTTCTTCATTTTCTTCTTTTTTTTTTCCCCCCCCCACCCTCCCCCCCCCCCCCCTCCCCCACCACCCCCCCCCCCCCCCCCCCCCCCCCCCCCCCCCCCCCCCCCCCCCCCCCCCCCCATGTCATTCACTTTGCTTAATACGTTCTACGTATTTTCATGCCTTGCAAAAAATGAATGCATGTGGTGCCTTGCTTCTCTCTCTCTCTCCTCTCTCTCTCTCTCTCTCTCTCTCTCTCTCTTCTCTCTCCCCTTCTCCTCTCTCTCTCTCTCTCTCTCTCTCTATGCGTGCGAACGTGCGTGTATTTGTGTGTTCAAAAATATGTTACGCACTTTGTCATATTCACTTCACAGACACTGTCTTTTTTCATCCCTGCCAATCTTGTACGTTGTAGTACACTTACATATGTTTCCCCAGCCCACCTCACTCCCTACCCCCGCTCTCTCCTTCCTCTTCATTATTGTTATTTCATTTTTATTTTTTTAAATTTTTTTTGTTATTATTATTTTTGTTGTTGTTTTGTTTATTATTCTTATTTTTTGTTTTGTTTTCATTTATTCTTCTATTTTATTGATGTTCCTCTATGATTACATGACCCCTTTGCTTGCTTCTTTGATTTCTTACATTAATTGATTTCACTGCATGTTGTAGTCCCTACTCAGGGCGAGGACTGGATGTAAAAAAGCACGTTAGTGCTTATCTTTATCCTCGTAAATAAAGAATTTTGTCTTGTTTTTGTCTCTCTCTCTCTCTCTCTCCTCCTCTCTCTCTCTCTCTCTCTCTCTCTCTCTCTCTCTCTTTTTCCTCTCTCTCTTTCGGCTGGGCTATAAACAACATTACAAACACATTACATTACTTACCTTACCCTCTCTCTTGGTCTCTGTGTCTGTCTGTCTGTCTGTCAGTCTGTCTGTCTCTCTCACTCTTTTCTCTCTCTCTCTCTCCCCTCTCTCCCCCTTGTTGTTCTGTTCTTGTTGTTGCTCTTCTTGTTCTTGTTCTTGATCTTCTTCTTCTTTTTCTTCTTCATCTGCTGCTGTTCCTCCTCCTCCTCCCCCCCCCCCTTTCTATTACTCCTCTTCTTTTTTTCTTCCTTCTTTTCCCCCCCCACACAAGTTCTCCTCTCTCTCTTTCTGTCTGTCTGTCTCTCTCTCTTTTCTCTCTCTCTTTCTCTTTTCGTTGCACACACAACACAAAACACACACACACACCACACACACACACACACACAAATATATATATATATATATTATATATATATATAGATGAATATAACCAAAGAGCCTAAAATGATTTTAAAAGTGCTCGACCCCTTGGGGGGCAACCCTTTGTCAATGATGTTAAAAAGGAAGGTTAAAACTCAAGGTTAAAACTCGAACAAATTGTTTCTAGCGGCGTTGCGCTGTCAAACAGATGGTTTTTGTTTGCCCACCGCCGATGTTATATAGCGTGTGGGCCTCAGTTTGCGGTTGTTTGCACGTGCGGGTTGGCTGCACGTGTTTTTTGGGGCTTTCAGGTTTTTGTTTTGGATGTGTTCACTAACAACGATTTCCATTTATGCCTGCAGTTGTTTACTATTTCTGTTTTGGTGTTTAAAGTTGCTAAGTGTGGTTTGCATAGTATTAACCATTTTTCAGTTAAACATAGGTTGCACCTTTTTGAAACATTGCTGTATGGTGATGCTCTTTTTATGATTTTCCAGGATATATTGTTAGCTTGTTTTTGCGTCTTTAAGTTTCCAGATATATTTGCTCAGTTCTGTTTGGTTTTTTATATTTTTCTTATTGAATGACTGTTTGTGGTTTGCATATCTGGTTTTGAAGTGGTTTTCAGTGATCCCTATGTATGTTTCTTTTTCATTTTCTGATGTTACAGTAGCCTGGTTATACAATGTTGTTGTGGAGACATTTATTGTTTAGTGGGCACTGCTCCTTTCTCGTGCAATTGCAAGATTTCCTTTCTTCACCCTTCTTTGCTGTGTTGATTTTCATTTTGTTGGATGCGTCAATCAGGTTTTTGAGGTTGGGCATACATGAGTACGATAGTTTTGACGGTGTTTTTGTTAAATATTTTGGACAGTTTGTGCTCTTTTGGAAATGAATGCTAGGATTTTGAAGAATTCTTTCCCTATGTTTGTTTGAGTTTCCCGTCGTATGGGGGTTATACCATATGATTTTTCTTTCCTATTTTTCTTGCTTTTATTTGTGTTGTTGTCGGGTTGTATTGTAGTTTGTAATTGTATCCACTTGTTGCTAGTGCCTCCTGGTATTCCACTGCTGCATTGTTGAACACTCTCTCATTGCATGACAGGTTTGATAGTCTCTTGTTTATGCCATGGGTTGGTCTTTAATACAGATGGTGGATGGTTACTTTTGGTGTGTACATAAAGAGGTGTATCGTTGGGTTTCTTGTATGGTTTATATGTAGGTTGTTGAGATCCAGTGTTATGTCTAAGTAGTTCACTACCTTTTGTTTGCTTCAATGGTGATCTTTAAGTTGTGGTTTTGGAAGATTTTGCATAGTTCTTCTTCTTGTTTTCGATGGTTCTTGGGTTGTTTGTTAGTGCAGCAAGGCCATCGTCTCTGTACAGTCCGACTTGTTTTCCGAGTTTTTTTTGATGTTGGACAGCATGAATAGTCCGACCAGTTCACATGTTTCTGCACCATTCATATGAACCCATGGTTACGTCGAATGTTGAGTTTCTGTTGGTTTTCCTGATCCAGGTTTCATTTCTGCTGTGTAGTAATGTTTTCTTGGTGTGGAGAATGATTCCATTTCTGACCCTGTTATGTCCGTGTGGTTTACTGGCAAACTTCAGGCTTTGGAGAGTAGTTCCTCATCTATGGATGGGTAAAAGTCTACTATGTCAATGTGATAAATACTGTATTACTTTGTTTATTGAGTTTTTTGAACCATTGGATAACTTCGTATTGTGTTCTTCCAGAGGTTGTAATCAGAGTTTGATTTTATGTCCTTTGTTATTTTTTCCAGAATTTGCTTGCTTATTTTGCCTAATTCAGATTTGGATGGGTTTATTAGTCTGCAGGTTGGATTGTTATGAAGTTGGGTTTGTGGTCTTTGAGTGTTATGAAAAGCTTCTTTTGTTGCTGTCGCTTCTATCCTGTCACTTAGGTCTATGCGCTCTGCAAGTTCTTTATCTTTAGTGCGGATACTGTCATGTTATTTTTGTCAGCTTTTTGTAGTTTTTCTGGATGTTTTTGTCAAGGAGTTGAGAATATTCCTTTGGTTCCATTTTGTAGTAATTGCTAGTTTTGTCAGCCTTCACAAATATTTTTTTGTCATTTTGTACTTGTTTTATTTGGTTTTTTAATGTTGTTTGGAAATCGTTGTTAGATTTTTGAATTCAATATTGGTTATCATTCTTTTCATTTGATTCTCAAAGGGTTTCATATCGTCTATGACTGGTGGTGATCGCCATGATTTGAAATCGTAGGTGTTTTTGTCCTCTTTTTTTGCATTCGGGTTCAGGAAAAAGAATGCTTTCCATCTCATATTGCGTACGAACTTTTCGGTTTGTTCTATTAATCTTTTTTAAGTAGAATTGTGGGTTAGAGAACGGTATGTTTTTTGTTGACTGCCTAAAATTGATTTCCTCCATTTTAAAATCTTTCGGGCCACAGTGCTCAACGTGAGGAGCAATCAAGATGAATATAACCAAAGAGCCTAAAATGATTTTAAAAGTGCTCGACCCTTGGGGAGCAACATTTGTCAATGATGTTAAAAAGGAAGGTTTAAAACCAAGGTTAAAACTCGACAAATTTGTTTCTAGCGGCGTTGCGCTGTCATCAGGATGGTTTTTGTTTGCCCACCGCCGATGTTATATAGCGTGTGGGCTCACGTTTGCGGTTGTTTGCACGTGCGGGTTGGCTGCACGTGTTTTTTGGGGCTTTCAGGTTTTGTTTTGGATGTGTTCACTAACAACGATTTCATTTATGCCTGCAGTTGTTTACTATTTCTGTTTTGGTGTTTAAAGTTGCTAAGTGTGGTTTGCATAGTAATTAACCATTTTCAGTTAAACTACAAAAAATGGAACCAAAGGAATATTCTCAACTCCTTGACAAAAACATCCAGAAAAACTACAAAAAAGCTGACAAAAATATACATGACAGTATCCGCATAAAGATAAAGAACTTGCAGAGCGCATAGACCTAAGTGACAGGATAGAAGCGACAGCACAAAAGAAGCTTTCATAACACTCAAAGACACAAACCCAACTTTCATAACAATCCAACCTGCAGACTAATAAACCCATCCAAATCTGAATTAGGCAAAATAAGCAAGCAATTCTGGAAAAAATAACAAAGGACATAAAATCAAACTCTGATTACAACCTCTGGAAGAACACATACGAAGTTATCCAATGGTTCAAAAAACTCAATAAACAAAGTAATACAGTATTTATCACATTTGACATAGTAGACTTTTACCCATCCATAGATGAGGAACTACTCTCCAAAGCCTGAAGTTTGCCAGTAACCACACGGACATAACAGGGTCAGAAATGGAAATCATTCTCACACCAAGCAAACATTACTACACAGCAGAAATGAAACCTGGATCAGGAAAACCAACAGAACTCAACATTCGACGTACCATGGGTTCATATGATGGTGCAGAAACATGTGAACTGGTCGGACTATTCATGCTGTCCAACATCAAGAAAAAACTCGGAAAACAAGTCGGACTGTACAGAGACGATGGCCTTGCTGCACTAACAAACAACCCAAGTAACCATCGAAAACAAGAAGAAAGAACTATGCAAAATCTTCCAAAACCACAACTTAAAGATCACCATTGAAGCAAACAAAAAGGTAGTGAACTACTTAGACATAACACTGGATCTCAACAACCATACATATAAACCATACAAGAAACCAACGATACACCTCTTTATGTACACACCAAAAGTAACACATCCACCATCTGTATTAAAGACCATACCCCATGGCATAAACAAGAGACTATCAAACTGTCATGCAATGAGAGAGTGTTCAACAATGCAGCAGTGGAATACCAGGAGGCACTAGCAACAAGTGGA
>JAFLJL010005853.1:7500-13641 GCA_018398815.1 Conus ventricosus | reverse complement strand
TTGGGTTGATCAATGCCTTTATCTAACAATCTGATCAGAATCTGTGCCAATGCTTCGCTACTGCCTCATCTTTAACATCATTCTTTGCACCTCCGCTTAAGGCCTGTGCTTGAGACCGTTTGACTTTGTATTCCCTGATAAACTTTCTCTTTTCTTTCTTTTTTAGGTAGCATAGGTCAGAATAGAGGGCAAAATGTCTGCCTCGTTAGTACAAAGACTTCTGTACCCTCCAGTTTGATTACTGTGATAACGATAGCCCTACCCAAATTAGCAACACAGTAGCATTAGGGTCTGCCGAGTATATCTATTTTAATGACAGTTTAGCGGTGCCTGGCATTATAACATCGTCAGCGCCAAGATCATGGAACTTGACTGTTAAAGTTTGTCCAGGCTGAACTGTTGATGGAGTATTTACACTAATTACAGTCTGCCTTATACCTTTTACGCCGTGGGGTTCCTTCTCTTTTCTGCATGGATCGAGGTCACAACCGTATGAGTTCATTTTTTATAAAACAAAAAGAATATAAATAAAAAATATGGATGAAGATTATGAGTGCCTTATCCTTCTGAAGAAGAAGAAGAAGATGAACACAATTGGGGCCTTCATTGCAAGAAGAGCTTGAAGAAGCAGCAGTAGGTCAAGGAGTAGGATTACGTCAAATACGGTTGCTAGATAGAATTGGATCATTATATAGTCATATGGGGCGAGAGCAGCCAGAAGCGCTTGGGTTTCCAATTTTGAGATAGATAAAGATAATCATTTAAATTATAGAACTAGTAAAGGGGACCTTGTGCGGTTTACTAAAAAACCAGACTCAACCCAGTTTTTAAAAACAAGCACAATTCTTGGAAAACTCCCTGTTGCTGACAAAAGGAAACTGAACTTATTGGAGATTTAAGCTCTGAGGCTGTTAGTCGTTTACAAACCATAGTGCGAAGGTTGCCAACGTGATCTGAAATAGAATGACCTCTTTTCAGGATTTAGGCCCAAGAACAGATGAAGCAAAAGCAGAAATTGAGACGAGTTTTAGATGAGGAGACAGTCAGAAAAACATTAGAACAATTGACAACTCTGACTCGCTGATCGTGAAATTGAGGCTCTTAGGAGTGAAAACAATAGGCTTAGGCGTGAACTTGAGGGTGTTAAGAATGCTCTTACAACTGTAGGGAGGAACTAACGCTCAATCTAGGAAAACTTAGAGAGATAGAGGAGAGATAGAAGAAGAAAAAAATAAACTCGCTGATGCAGATGATAACAATTTAGGGCAAGAAGAAAGGCTAGAATACAGCAGAAAATACAAGATTTAATGCTACAAAGGAAGGCCAGGTTAGAAGTGCTGTCTACTAACAGAGCGCAGCTAGCATCACAAACAAGCAGATTCAGAGAAACTATAAACAGAATACTTTATGAAAACACTACGCTAGCAGAAAGAATAAGGACTTTGTTCAGGGAACAGGGGATTACAATAGTTAGTATATTAACAGCTGTAGGGTTTGCTATCTCTACACTCGTTTATGCTTTAACCGGCAGTGCGCCAACAGGGTCAGTAGCGCCTCCAACGCCTCAGCCTGGTAAAAGTTGGATTAGAAAACAATTGCATCATCTAGCAAACTTATTAAAGAAGTTAGCTGCCAAAGCGCTGATGCTCTGCCTGAATAATAGGTAGTGTTGTTAGTTGGGTTTTGTCTACTATAGTAAGGTAGCTGGTTATATGGCTGACCATCTGTGGACGTTAGGAGTGCTAGCTGCTGGATTAATATTTAGTGAATAAAGTATGGACTAATCCAGTAAAAGTTAAAAATACAAAACGAGGGCTGTCTTTTCGCTAGTGTGACTGTTAGTGTGAGGCAGATCAACAGGTGGGGTACTTTCTGGCTGTGGATGCTTTCTGGCTCTGGGATGCTTTCTGGGGTGTTTATAACTGGTGGCGGATCGCTTTCTGGCTCTTCGGGCTGGGTATTTTTTTAAAATGGATGGGGCGGGTCTTGTGTTTAAGCTTTGATTGTGCCCTAAGTTTTGATCGTCTCCACTATTAGGATTTCATTGTTATAATTCTGTATCATACCCATCTGCAGTCTAAGGTCAGAAGGCAGCATGTAAATCCATGGCCTACAACAAGTCAACCTTTGACCTAGCATGTGCAAGAACGTCTTGATACCTTTGTATGCTGGCAGGCAAATCAACAGCAGAGTTAATAGCATCTTCTAAATTGGCTAGAAATTGTTTTCTGGCGTCAAAGCCTGTAGACTGATCTACTATGTAGACTTAGTCTGTGCTGTGCTCCAATAAACACCAAACGTATGTCCTTATGGAGTCATTAAGTCTTTGCACTCCTGGCATTGTTAGCCCTTTTACTTTCATCTAAGATAAATGTTCCCCAAAGCATTGGGATTTTTTGTTCTATGGACCCCAATCGAACTTGTTTGTTTGGTTGAAAGGGGTGTGGCCAGGCCAGTAGCCCATAAGTATATTCTCTTTTGTGCCCCACAAATACAACGTGCCTAACCCATGATTGCGGTCTAACTTTTGTCTAAAAATCAGTTGAAGTATCAATTTTAAAATTCGTTGCAGATTCTTTCATAGCTTTTATTGCCCAAAGGGGCTGTTAAATGGATTAAACGCGTTGTCGTTAGGGAGAGCTACTTGTAGTTCAGTTAGTATTCGTCTGTACGGGAAAATAAACATGAAAGTTATATACTGACCTTACTAAAAGATTACGGGGGTTTTAAAAATGGTTTGCATATGAAACACCGCAGCCCGTAGTTGAGCAGTAAACGGCAAAATTTAACTGATTCTGGTAAAACGTCATAGGGCGAGATGACCATGCTGATGGCACTCTATTCATTATTTATGGTGGATTTAAATATTTAGTTAGTGGGTTTACAAGTCTAACGTGGAAGCCATTAATTCATCTACTGCAAATGGTTAAATTGCTGAAGTCAAAGATTTGGGTTATAAAACGCCCCTACATCGTAAGTAGCACTTTCGTTATATTTAAAAGGTTCATTTTTAATTATTTTTTTTAAAAGTTTAAAAAGATTGACATCTATATAACCAAGCAAAACGACGTGTGTTCTTAACGTACCGAATTGTAAATTGGCGCGGGAGTTGTAAGATTGCCCTTAAAAAAATTTGGGGTTTAAAGTTATGGGGGCTAACATATCTGAAGAAGCCCAAAATAACTGGATCAATATTAGTAACGAGGCGGGCAATCAAATAACTCATGTGCAAATGCCTGATGGGTTTTACTACAACTTTTGTTCTTTAAAGAAGTACTTAGCGAATATGATATATTGTTGAAAATTAACGAAAAAAACCTCAGAATTACTATACATTTCCCACTAGAAAAAAGAAGAGAGTATACTTTCCCTAGAGGCCTAGCTCAAATCTTAGGCTTCCACAGTAGTGACAGAGCTTATAGATTTAGTACAAGAGAAGATGTTTATAAATTTAAAGGGTAATAAAAACCTTCTGATTTTCTTGTAAACCCAATGTTGTATGTTAAATTACAACAGTTAAGAACAGATACTAATTTGTTTGATGGCAAACCCGCCTACAGTTCTAAAGGTTTTGCCATCAACTGGGGCAGGATTTTGCGTTATCGATTAATCTCAGTTGGAAAAAACAGTGAATTTAAAAAATTTAAATTTAATGGACCTATAAATTCATTAGATGTAAAATAACTAATAAAAGACGGAAAACCAGTTGTTTGTTCTGAATTATTAATGGTGCTGGAAAATAGAAGAGCATGCTGTAAGTCATTAGATTTTTTATATATGTGCGTGCGTGGGGAGGGGGTGGGACGTGTGTGGTTTAATTAACCATGTCAATCAATAGCAGGGCTTTTTGACCTGGATTACTGCATTGCTTGTTAGGACAGAACGCTCTCTCTCACACACATACAAACAAACAAAAACAAATACAAACAACAAAGCAAAAAAACAAACACACACACACACACACACACACACACACACACACCACACACACACACACACACACACACACACACACACACACACACACACACACACACAATAGATGGGGAAGTATTTGCAGGGGGATTTTTTTTTTCACACTTGAACGACGTAAAATCAATACGGCCACCAAAGCACTTATCAGAGTCCTCAATCAATAATCACAGGGTCTCTTCAAAGGTCTATCAGCGGCCCTCTGAGACAGCTTTGTATGAGTCATGCGTTTGTAGCTTTCACTGAGAGTCTTGGCATAGCTCCAGCAGGTGGGGTAGAAGGGGGGGCTTTGTAGGTCAATCAGGCGAAGCTGCCTGAATGACCTAGTTTTGTTGGGTCTTTCTGACTGGGGGAGTATGGAAGTGACTAAATTACTCCTGCCACGCAGGTTCAAGCACGTCGGGGTTTATCTTCATGAATGCTTTAAAGTTGGGGTTGGATTGCATGTATTTCAGAATGAGTTTTCGTTTTTTGTATAACTCATTGAAAGAAATCGCGAGTTTTGTGAAATTTTGAATAAGAATAAAAATAAAATGACAATTCAATTAGTCTTCTTGCACGATTGGCTCAACCAGCAATCTTCTTTCAGATAAGACTCCCAGTTTTTGTTTTTTACTGTTTCAAAATTGTCTTTGCTTTCTGAAGCCAGTGCCCTAAAAAAAAGAGCCCGAGAAAGAGATTTCTTTTCACTATCTTTCACTGAGTAACAAGCCCGGTGTAAGATGGGGGTCATTTCTTGAACAGTTTCAAAGGTTTTGGTTTCATCAAATGGTTCAGAAGGTAGCTCACAAAGCTGTGTTTTCAAATATTTGTCAAGATCTTCAACTGGGTAGTTCCGTTCACGGCAGCGTCAGTCCACTGAGACCACGGGATTCAGTTGGCTCAACGCTTTGCCTTTAGACCCCAGGGAGGCCCTAACGATCAGCCACCGCAGTGGCAGACGTGCCATCCTTTTTCAGCGAAGACGCTGTGAGTGTTTGGACGCTTTGAGACTTGTGCAAACATCATTAAGTTATATTTACTGTACAGAGGTTTTAGACTATAATTTCTGTACGAGAGCAATAGCGCAGTGAGTACTTGAGAGTGTGACAAAAGCTGGCATTTCGCTCTTCTCTGTGAGTACCATAATTAAGTTCGTGTTTAATACTTTCTGACAGAACTTTGCAACCGGCAAAACCTATAGGCCTAGCCTGCGCGCGGCGCGTGCATCGTTGGCCTGTTGTGCTGGCCTGATGCGCTTGTGAGCCGAAGTAGGCTAGGCGTTGGCAGAAATCTTTGTGAATGAAAAGTTAGTTAGCATTTGTAAAGGGGCCGTATTTACACCGTTGTATATATACATATTTCTTCATTGTTGCTACATTTTATATGTACTATGTTGCATGTAGAGCAACGTAGCCTAATTAAAGGGAAACGTAGAGGATAACATAATTACTACAAGCAAAATAATACTACTGATAACATAATGGTAGTAGGCATAACAATAATAAGTGAATAATTATTATAATTAAAATAATACTTCATTTCCAACACTACTACTATTTCTATCGGCAAATTCAAATTAAGTGTATTGTTGGTAGTACCATTAGGGTGTTTGTGTGTGTGTGTGTGAGTGTGTGTTGTGTGTGTGTGTGGTGTGCGTGGCGTGCGTGCGTGCGTGCGTGCGTGAGTGCGAGCCGTGCGTGCGTGCGTGCGTGCGCGCGCGTGCGTATGCGTGCGTGCGTGCGTGCTGTGTGTGTGAGTGTGTGTGTGTTGTGTGTGTGTGTGTGGTTGTGTGTGTGTGTGGTGTGTGGTGTGTGTGTGAGAGGAGAGAGAGAGATGAGAAAAAAAACACAGCACTGATTACGGGAAACGTTTTAGTAATTGTCAGTTTGTACAATCTTTCCCATAAGCATCTTTATATTTTGTCACTGAACAAAATTCTAAGTATATGTTTCCCAGCAGACTTTTGCAGATCATCCATTTCATGAGCGAGAGAGAGACAGGTATGAAAATTCATATACGTAAGATTTGTTGAAATGAAAAAGCATACATAAGTACTATCCAATTGACACAAAATTTTTATGTACATAACCATCCTATAAGAACGTAAGAGCATTATAATGTTACTTCAAGTTGACATATGTTCACTGATAACAAGTTAATTGCATGTTTGTAATGGGTGTATATAAT
>JAFLJL010005853.1:0-5000 GCA_018398815.1 Conus ventricosus | reverse complement strand
TAACAGTAACAGACCGGCTGGTTGGGTGCGCGCGAACAATTTGTTACTTCTGTTTTCCGTCTCACGCTATATGAAGAATTGACTCAAGCGACTTAATGCAGCAGTCAGAACTGCCGTGCGTTTTTTGTTGAGGAAACAAAAACGAATGCTTCCTTTTGGCTTTGAGGGAGGAGAACAAGGCTCGCCACTCAATTTCTTTGTCAAAAAATTTGCCATGGCCTCATGATAAACAATGTATTTTTCCACAAGATCGGTCTGTTGATCAGAAAGTTTTCCTTGCGAAGATAACAACAGTTCACACACATTTCTTCAGTGTAGTACGTCACTTCCAGCACTGGCAGAAGACATTGAAACATCACTTCCCTGACTCGCAAGTTCTCTCTCTCTGATTCTAAGAAAACACTAACCACAACAGCTGACGTCTGACCAGCTCGGTCCTCGAATCTCAAATGACAAGAGTATCAAAAATAGCCGTCTGGCTAGCAGGCAGACAGCCCAAATGATGTCCTGCCTCATGGCGATTGGTTAATATCATCGCGCGATGAGTAATTTGTCGCAATGCTACAAATTGGGGAGGAATGGGGGAGGGAGGGGGAGGTGGGGGGAGGAGGGAGATAACAGGATGGCGGTGCTTAAGAGATCAATACACAAGCTGGCGGGCGTGGAGTAGGCATGGGGAGGATAGCAGGGTGGTGGCGGGTCATGCTAATAGTGTCATGAGTGCAACTTGCTACTTTAAAGATCAATACACAAGCCAGCAGTACAACAGTCAGCAGCGTCTTCTCTAATTTTATATCCCTGGAGAGAATTGTGAGTTCACGATCACCAAATCTTATCTTGCACGTAAGCCCCCGTTTTAAAGTGCAAAATATGTCGATTTTTAGAGGTTTTTGGCATGTTAATCTTAGTGTGAAACAGGTGTTAAAATTAGTCAAAACTGATATGTGATGGACGTGATTTGTATGTGAAAAGGGGGTTTTCGTGCAAAATAAGATAGGGTGGTCTTGAACTCACATATTTACTTCTCTCACGCCGTGAGCTACCACTTCCCCCCCCCCTCCCCCTGGCGCTCTCCCTGGCTTGTGTTGAGTTTGTGCCTACCACTGGCCGCACTATCTGATGAATCAACACTCACTTCGGCTACACGTTGAGCTAAAAGTCGAAGTCAGCCTGTCTTCTACATCGATCATTTGTGCTGAAAATCCTCTTCTGCACCCTCATCTTCCAGAGAATCGTCCAATTGAAGTTCATAACGTCTGCACCCTCATCTTCCAGAGAATCGTCCAGTTGAAGTTCATACCGTCTGCACCCTCATCTTCCAGAGAATCGTCCAGTTGAAGTTCATAACGTCTGCACCCTCATCTTCCAGAGAATCGTCCAGTTGAAGTTCAAAACGTCTGCACCCTCATCTCCAGAGAATCGTCCCAGTTGAAGTTCATAACGTCTGCACCCTCTCTCTTCCAGAGAATCGTCCAGTTGAAGTTCATAACGTCTGCACCCTCATCTTCCAGAGAATCGTCCAGTTGAAGTTCATAACGTCTGCACCCTCATCTTCCAGAGAATCGTCCAGTTGAAGTTCTAACGTCTGCACCCTCATCTTCCAAGAATCGTCCAGTTGAAGTTCATAACGTCTGCACCCTCATTTTCCAGAGAATCGTCCAGTTGAAGTTCATAACGTCTGCACCCTCATCTTCCAGAGAATCGTCCAGTTGAAGTTCATAACGTCTGCACCCTCATCTTCCAGAGAATCGCCAGTTGAAGTTCATAACTCTGCACCCTCATCTCCAGAGAATCGTCCAGTTGAAGTTCATAACGTCTGCACCCTCATCTTCCAGAGAATCGTCCAGTTGAAGTTCATAACGTCTGCACCCTCATCTTCCAGAGAATCGTCCAGTTGAAGTTCATAACGTCTGCACCCTCATCTTCCAGAGAATCGTCCAGTTGAAGTTCATAACGTCTGCACCCTCATCTTCCAGAGAATCGTCCAGTTGAAGTTCATAACGTCTGCACCCTCATCTTCCAGAGAATCGTCCAGTTGAAGTTCATAACGTCTGCACCACCCTAATCTTCCAGAGAATCATCCAGTTGAAGTTCATAACGTCTGCACCCTCATCTTCCAGAGAATCGTCCAGTTGAAGTTCATAACGTCTGCACCCTCATCTTCCAGAGAATCGTCCAGTTGAAGTTCATAACGTCTGCACCCTCATCTTCCAGAGAATCGTCCAGTGAATCATAACCTCTGCACCCTCATCTTCCAGAGAATCGTCCAGTTGAATCATAACGTCTGCACCCTCATCTCCAGAGAATCGTCCAGTTGAATCATAACCACTATCCTCTTCACGTAGTCACTGTAATTCACACTAAACTTCAGCTAACTCCATCAATCGTGGACGTTTTTGCGCTGCAAAACCACTCGCTAACTCCATCAATCGTGGACGTTTTGCGCTGCAACCACTCGCTAACTCCATCAATCGTGGACGTTGTGCGCTGCAACCACTCGTGCTTGGCCCTGGCGTCGCTATTTGCTCTCCTCACATAGATAATGAGTTTCATTACCACTGCAGTCACCCACTTTAGATCGCTTGAAAAAGTCATTGCCCGGTGTCGTAAGGGGGGTTTCCCAGACATTTTTGGATTCCACGGACCTTCACAATTCTGAACTTAGTATACTTAGGCTTCCTTGACACTGTGCAAATTTACACAAAGCCGAAATGATTGACTGCCGTTCCAGGACGGCAATCGTGCTAACGACGGGGCATGAATTATCCGTCTTTCCAGAACGACCTTATGGCAGCTAAAGGTTAATACCCCCGAGAAACATGCACAGACTGACCGTTTGAAGCTGAACAGCCAAACCAAACAACGTTTACATACATATTCATGCCAGCGAGCTTAATGGAGGGGAGGGATTGGGAAGGAATTGGGAAGGGGAGGAGAGGGGAAGGGACGGACAGCTGGATCCCTTGCCTTCGGAAACCAGACGTCGTTTCTTTTATCTTTGGGGGACGTGCACTCCACTGGAACGATCCTGCATATACCCTTCATCATTGAAGAATTTGTAATAGGTCTGGATTCGGATCAGAGTTGGATTACGATTTGGGTTAGGGTCTGGCTAAGGTGAGGGAGAAGGTGATGCGTTTTGTGGTGGACTTTTCCTATCAAACCATGAGATACTTAACCATTCATAGCTTTTGGCACTAGTTCACCTAGTACAAATGCAGACAGAAGGTCTTCAGAACTAACAAGAAAACATCCTCAAAAACTTACGTTCTAGGCCTGCCCAAATATTCTATGCTTGAATCATGCCCAAAACCAACTGCAGAAATGAACAAACACATGTATTTGTTTATGTTCTGCCGTGTTTTCCTATTTGACAAAGCTCCCAGTCAACAGAATGAGCCGCCAGTGTTGATACACATCATTTCTGTTTTGGCATTCTTCAGTGGTTTTTGCAGTGTGCATTTCAAGGTACTTTAAGCAAGCATGGATCATTTTTGAGGGTGTGTCCTCGTTTGTTCTACGGACAATGTCTGCATCTGTACTGGTTAATTGGTGTCGTAAACTATGCCCGTTTTGGACTATGAGTGGTTAATTGTTTCACTACGGGGGCAAATGTATTCTCTCTTACATGTTTACTTACTGCCACATATAATATTTCGTCAGATAGTCATGATCATTTTTCTTTGTTTCAGAAAGTGCAGCTTGAGTGAAGTTCACTTTGCGCTTTGATCTCGGACAACTGACAGCCGTCAGAAAGGAAACTGACCATGGAACTGTTCCCTGGCTTTGATCTTCCCCTGTACCTTCTGTTTCTCCTTTGATATTTCTGCTGGTGTACATGTGAGCATAACTCTCTGTCTGTCGGTATGCCTACCCTCCCTTCTCTCTCTCTCTCACTCTCTCTCTCCCTCTCTCTCTCTCTCTCTCTCTCTCTCTCTCTCTGTCTGTCTCTTTCTCCCTCCCTCCCTCCCTCCCTCCCTCCCTCCCTCCCCCCCCCCTCTCTCTCTCTCTCTCTCTCTCTCTCTCTCTCTCTCTCACTCTCTCTCTCTCTCTCTGTCTTCCCAATTGTTTGATTTCAGTAATTTTTTTAAATCATTTGATCTCTGTACCAAAAATATAACTCTCATGCACACACATCCATCTATCTGGGTTTTTGTCTGTCCATCTATGCATCTATCTGTCCATGCTTGTTTGTATATACGTCTATATGTATATCTCTCTCTCTCTCTCTCTCTCTCTCTCTCTCTCTCTCTCTCTCTCTCTTATATATATATATAATATATATATATTTATATACATGTGTGGTGTGTGTTGTGTGTGTGTGTGTGTGTGTGTGTGTGTGTGTGTGTGTGTGTGTGGGTGTGTGTGTGTGTGTGTGTGTGTGTGTGTGTGTGTGTGTATGTGTGTGTGTGTGGTGTGTGTGTGTGTGTGTGTGTGTGTGTGTGTGGTGTGTGTCTTATATATATTCTGATGTAGGGAGCAGTGTAAATGACTACTTTTTAGCATCTGTTCAACTTTTCGAATTATTGTATGAAAGGATTACGCTTAATGTAATGGAAAGATATGATTCTGATCACTTACCACTAGTGCTGTGTATTGGAATGCAGTCTGATCAAATACATAACAATTTGCTCCTAGTTTACAGAATAGTGAGTTCATTGTTCAGTATTGCTGGAATTCAGATATGGTCAACAGTTTACGTATCTCATAAATTCACCAGGGGTTCTAGAAACATTGAAAGCTGCTGAAAACCTTATTTGTGAAGACGTTAACCAAGCGTTGTCTCTATTTAATACAACTGTCAAAGAACAAGCTGAAAGTATGAGGAAAACAAACAAGTAAACAAGAATTTCGAACAGGTTGGTTTGATCATGAATGCAGGGTAGCCAAAAAGTAAACTACGTAAATTATTCAGAGTTTTTTTTGAAACATTGGATAAAGATGATAGAACAGAGTTCTGTATAGCAAGAAGGGAGTACAAAATTTAAAAAACAGAAAAA
>JAFLJL010005852.1:0-14136 GCA_018398815.1 Conus ventricosus | reverse complement strand
GGGGTTGGGGAAAAGAGGAGACGGGAAACAAAGGCTAAGTGATAAGTTTTATTTTTGCATAAAATCCCCCCCACTTTTTTGACAATTTTTTAACCTAAAAAAAAACAAAGTGAAAAAGGGAAGGCTAAACACGAGGCCAAAACCAAACCGTTTAAATTTTACGGCTAGCGGGGAACGCGCGCCTTGTTCGCACCCCAAACGGCAACCCGACCAAAAAATCAAAAAAAAGGGGGGGGGCGGGGCCTTCCCCAGGTGGGGGGTGGGGGTGGGGGGTGTTTTTTTCCATTTGGGTTTTGACAGCGCGCCAGGGGTCGTTAGCAAAGGGTTCTAGACTGTTACGTGTCACTCCCACTTTGTGGGCCTTTAAAGAAAGGACGGGGTTTGTTGTATTGTCATTGAAGGTTTGGGGTTTTTTGTGGAAGATTCGGGTGACAGGTGTACTACCTTGTAGTTCAGAAAACTTCTCCCCCTTGTGGCGTTTGTGAAAAACAACGGCCCAAAAGCGGGAACGCACGGAACACGACCGGGGGGGGAGTTCGGAAAGTATTTAAAACCCCCGCACGCTGTTGGGGCTGTTTAGGCAGCCATTTTGCTGTCTGACGTGGTTCTAAATTTTGGAAGATCTGCAGATCGGTAGCCATTTTTGGCTTGTCGGGACGGGGTTCAAAATTAAGAAAACGATCATCCCAGGTGGGTAGCCATCTTGCTGCTTGAGGGGTTCTAAATATAGTAAGAACTGCATGATCGGTACCCTTTCTTGTGCTTTTGGACGTGGTTCTAAATTTAGTAACGAACATGCATGATCGGTACCCATCTTGCCAACCTACAATTTGCTGCTCTGGTATTTTCCCTTCCCCCACTTTCCCACAAGCACTGTCCTGCTTTTGTTGTGTGTGTGTGTGTTTTTGGGTTTGGGTTTGTTTGTGTTTGTGTTTTTTGGGCCCTGCCCACGAAAGGCACACCCCCCCCCCACGCACGAACGTTCTACCCCCCCCCCACCCAACCCCACCCCCCAACCCCCCCCAACCCCCCCACCCCCCCCCACCCCACGTTTGCACCCCCTTAAGCCCCTTTTTTAAGTTTTTAAAACTTAATTTTTTTCCCAAGTCACCACAATTTTTTTATTTAAAGTTATTCAAAAGTCATCCTCAAGTCTTTCCCAAAAAGTTCTTCCCCAAGTTACCCTAAATTTATTTTCAATTTTACTTTAAGTTTTTATTAAAGTTGTCCTCAAGTCTTTCCTCAAGTTTTCCCAAGGGTTAAACCCAAAGACCCTAACTAAGTACCCTTTAAAGACAACCAAGTTCTTATTAATTTATTTTTTTAATTAAAAAAAAAAATTTAATCTAGGTTTTTATCTTAAATAGTAGATGTCTAATATAGTACCACCCCGCCTAAAAAAAACGGGGGTCATCGTTGGGATTTTTGGGCTCAGCGTTTTCTGCATAGATCTTAATAAAGGGCCCTTTTTCACCGAAGAAAAACCCCCATTATTAAAAATTTGGGTTTTAGGGAAAAATTTTTCTTTTATGGGACCCCATGCTTTATTTTTTGGGACTTTATCATTTTATAAAAGGGCCATGATCTATTTTTAAAAAAAATTAAAATTTAAGTTTTTAAAAATATTTTTCCCATTATAAATGGATCAAAATGATGTTTTGTTATTGGGGGTTTTTTGGCTTTTGGCAGTTGTGTTGGCTTCTGAAATTTAGGGGGGTTGGGGGATTGTTTGGGCTCTTGTTTTTGCCAGCGTTGTTTAATATTTTTTTAACCCCGGTAAAAAACAGCCCCCAGCAGCACCCAAGGGCCCCAAAAATGGAACAGTTTTTAAGTTAAATTTTCCCAGGGGGGGATTTTTGGCGCCTTTTTATCACATGGATTTTTTTTATAGCTGGCATTAAATTTTAACTTGTTCGGGCGTTGGCGGCTTTTATGTTTTCATTTGGTTATTTTCTGAAAACTTTAATTTTTTTTTTCTGTTCCACTCTGTTTTTTCTTCCCTTGTTTTAACACGAAAGGTTTTTTAATGGCCCACCTGTTTTTTAAAGGTTTTTCTGTGATTTTCTGGCTTGGTTATTTTCACCTGTTTAAATTTTTGTTCTCCCTTTTTTTCCCGATCTTTCATTTTAAAGGGAAAAACAAAATCTAAGGGTTAAAAGTTTTTAAACCCCATAAATTATGGCGAAAATTAAAGTTCCAAATCTGAAATTACAGATCAACCCTAGGATTAATGATTTTTTAAAAAAACTGGGATCCTGCGTTAAATCATACATAAATACTTTCAGAATCAATGGGCCCCAAATTATAATATTTTAGTGTAAAAAACTAAGAACCGTTTGCCCCCTTTTTTCACCATTCTAACCCAGCTGCGTTTTCTCCCTGTTTGATATTTAAAAATGTCTTGTGGCGACATCTGTTAAATCTTTTCAAGCTAAATTTCCAGTTCCGGGGAAAATTTTTTTGTTTTTCCCCCGCGGGCCCAAAGAATACAACCTCCCCTTTTTGGGGGCAAAAAACAGTTTGGGCCCAACAACTTGGTCATTCAAAGTTGGGAAGGTTTAGGCCCCCTTTGTAGCTGTAGGAATCATCATGTTCATGTTTTTTATTTAAATTATAATTATTTTTTTTTTATTTTAAAAAAGAGCACGAAAAAAAAATGTTACCAACCTTGTATTACCTTCTGCTGGTTTTTGGAGGACTTTAAGGGGTAGGATTCTCAAAGCTTGGGAAAAGGGCCCGGTTTTAAAGGGAAATTTAAACCCCGCGAAACTTGGCCAAAATAGACTTTGAGGATTTAGCAAAGCGGGGTTGTATCTTTGGGAGTTCGTTTTTTACGAAAAATTTTTTAGTTAAGCAAGGGAAAAATTCCCGACAATATAAAATATGTAAAAAAAAAAATTTCATTTATAAAAAAAGGGGTTACTCGCAAAATGTTTGGCGGCGCTGTGGGGAATGCGCTTGCTTTTAGGGGGAAGTAATTTCGCATTTTGTAAAAATGCGGGGGTGACGGGGGAGAGAAAAAGACATTTAAAAAAAGCTATGGAGGGGAAATGCAGCTGCACAAGACGCCTATGAAAGGAGGGGACTTGAGAGTTAGATTTTATTTAAAGACACACTGAAAAGCAGGGGCTGCGCTTCCCCTATTTAAGATGTTGGGTCAGGCAATAAAAAAAAATATTATTTGTAACAGGGGAAACCCGTCCAGCATTGCCCCCACCAAAATTCCCGGGACTTTTTTCAACCATCAGAAAAACAAAGATGCAAGAAAAACGCGTTTATTGTTGGGTTTGGGAACCCCTTGTGTATTTTGGGTTTCAATTAATATTGGTGAGTTTTAAAAAAAAGAAACCCAAAATTTTTTTTCGCCAAAAGGGTATTGGAAGGGCACACAGCAATTAAAAGCTAAGCCAAGGTGGGGTCAGTGAACAAAACAGCAAAAAAAATGGTTATTTTAAAAAAACGATTTGGCCCAAAATTTTTTTACCCGCCCCAGACGAATACAAAAGACCACACTTTTTGAAGCAATACCCCAAAAGAAACCATCAAAGGATTTCTATATTTCCCTCTGATTGGATTAGACGGGAAAAAAAATTTTAAATAAAGCACTCACAGTCATTGCATGGCTTCCCAAAAACAAAGATGCGGAAAACCCGTAACACAAAAAAAGTGTTCTGTGTTGCTGTCGCTATACAACTGGTTTACAACGAGGGCCCTAAAATTATCCTCGCCTTTATTCAAGTCGACGTGGGAAAAAAATTTAAAGGTAAATGAATCAATTATTGTTTTAAAAAATAGAGTTCCCCTTTAAAAAAGGCATTCCCGGGGGTTCACAGTCAAGGGGTTTTGGGTTTAAAAATTTAAAAAAACAGTTATTGAAAGACTTTTTTTCCCACCAGTATCACAGGAGGGATTGACAAATTTTGCAACAAGAATGGGGGTTTGAAGACTGCCCTCGTTTTTGGGGCAATGAATAATGAAAATTTAAAGGGCTAAAACCGACAAGCAATTTAAAAGAAAAAAAATAAAAAGTTGCTGAAGGAGAGTCTTTTTTCCCCGGGAAACTATACCATTTGGTTTAAAAGTTAAAGGGACCTTTTTTTTACCGGGGGAAACAGAAGGGGACCTCGATCCCGGGCAACCGATCCAAAATTTTGGGGTGTTGACCCGTTTGAAATAAAAAGAAATTTTAAAAATTTAATTTCCGGGCCCGTGTATTATTTACGAGAAACTGACACAACAAAACAGCCAGCCCCTCAAAGATCTTTTGTGAAAGAAGAACTGCAGATAATTCCGCCAGACACAGTTCCGCTTTAATTAATTTACGGTTCTCCAGTGCCCGATTGCATATGAAAACTCTGGATTAACAAACACCCGTTTTGTGTTTGTTCTATCTAATGACTTCTTTGTTACAACTGTTGTGTTGATCTCATGTAGATTAGATCGCAGTTTTACGTTGTCATGATGAAAAGTCTTATTGCCAAACAATGCTTTTTTGTAGTTGTCATGTGATATGTTTGACTGCACAACGCTGCGAGATATTCCCTTTGCTTTCTTAATGATTTTCTCCTGGCTCGAAATACTGTACATTTTTGACCTTAAACCAACAAACTCCTTGATCACCTTTCCAGATAATTCATCCTTCATCTTTCCTAAAACCTTCTTGTTAGTAATTGAATGCAAAGGCGAATCTTTAGGGTAATCAGACGTGTCATACCATCCCGCATGTCCTTTAGCTACTTCCATTTCCATGTCTTTATAGATGTCTTCAGTAGGGATATCTATAACAAAACTATCTGTATCTGTGTAAAGTACTCTGGACTCTGGATACGAGGCTTAAAGTAGTCATAAAGAAACTCTAACATCAAAAGCTTTGATAATTCTAAAACTGTAAACCCAATAAAAACAGGTTTGTCCAATTTGACTTTCTTTTTTTTCATCATTATGCCAAAAGGTGATCATGGAATCTTCTAAAGTCCTGATAATTGGTTTTGAAGTCAGCTTAATTGCTTCGTTCTCTTTGGTGACTAATCTGACATCTTTGCGCTTGTGCGGATTCTCCATAGTCTTTCCAAAACAGCTGTTGTTCATCAGCTTGAAAAAGTCTTTTTCTGAAGCATCTGTGGATTTAGTTCTGAGATCAGTGTTCTTCATTATGTATGGTTTCATGAACTGTTCTTGATCAAAAGCAATTATGCGATGAACTGCTGTCAACTTCAACCCATGTCTTAAATAAAATTGTAGAAGTCTGTAATGGCAGACATAATTTTTTTTTGCCTCGAAGATTAGGCACAAGTTTAGGCGGCTCTCTTGGATCCATCTTTAGGCTTTCTGCAGCTAATGGATAGTCATTATGCAGGTCATGGAGTTCATTAGGATATTCTAAGTCAACTTCTAGAATGAAACCACGCTGCTGATCAGGCGTTAAACTGTTCAACCACTTTAATGCCTTTTGAATATTATTCGTACCTGTGTACATCTTGAAGTTACGTAATGGAAGTGATTGCGCCATAGCCCAACCATACAGATTGTTTGCATCTAAATACATGAGATAGTTAGACCTTTTACTCGGATCATAGTCGTCCAAGTATTTGTTGTTTGCTTTACAGTAATGATGCGACGCCATACTAATTCCTCCACGCAATCCGTTTTCAATCATCTGAATCATTGGTAAATCAGACAATAAATCAATCTGTACTCCAGTAAACTTTAAGAAAGCGTCCCAGCTCATCCCGGGCGCAGAAATATAATGCGCAGGATCCAAACTGTAATGTTTCATGCAGGTCTTTCTATAATTTTCAAAGACGTCCGCCAACAAACATACATCTGCCATTAAATAGGAGTCATGATAGTCTCCCATCGTTTTACAATCTAACTTTTGCCAAGCATCTTGAGCATGCTGGTAATCGGAGTCGCTGATGTCCTTTCCTCTAAGACTAGAAAAGAACGCGCCTTTAGGCGGAAGTGTATCTTCGTCAAACCTTTCCCAACTGTTCATGTATTCATAAGGGTAAACACCCTTTCTAACAAGAGTTGAGTCAAAATATTCTTCCGTTATTGGCAGGATTTTAAGGACATAGCTAGTGACTCTAATGAACCCATCATGTGCTGCATAGAGTCATAAAAAGACATGTTATTTAAAGTGAAACACATGTACTTTTCTGATGACTGTGCAATGCATGACACCCTGAAGGCATCGTCCACTGCTTGCATTATAAGGTGAGAGTCATAACCTCGCAAGTTGTGAAAGAATACAGGCAGCTTCCATGTCTTTGGATCAAACTTTAGTTGAAGATTGCATTTACTGTGCGCTGCACCTCTAAACTTCCCACTAATGTGATCATGGTCTCTTACTGTGGGGTTTACACTCTTGGGCGTTAGCTCTAAACCGCAAATCCAACAATGCGTGGCTGAGTCATACTGTTGTTGGTCTTCAGGCGCCATTATGATTTCAGATAAGTTTAGATTATTAGAACAGGCGTTACGCACTTGCTGCATGCGTTTTAAGAATGTTTCTGCAGCATCTGGTCCTCTATATAATTCTGGCTCTGAATAAACGCCATCCGACCTAACAATAATGAAGGCAAATGAACAAATCTGATGATTACTCATTAAGACTGTTTTTCGAAGTTTTTGTGGTGCTGGCCCTTCATAAGGAACAATAAGCGACTCGAAGTCTGCGTAAACTACGTATGGAGAATTTTGCAGCCGTTTCCAGTTCTTAAAACTAACTTTAGATCCTGGCGGGGGCGTAGTTAGTTCTGTCTTACCGTCTACAGAACTTTTACAATGTTTTATATGTTCAAGCGCGGCTTGAGCAGTTGGAATTCTTGTTAAACATTTTCTACAGAATTCTTGTTTATGTTTCATGTTTTGAAGTATGCGCTAATAATCTGCTCATTGTGCGTATCAATGTGTAATGGGCAGCCTGCTGGCGAAAACTTAGGAGTAGTCCACATGATTTGGCTGGTTCGCCTATTGTTGGACTGTTCCTTGGACACTTTAATTGGCGCCAAATTTGTTTCCTCATCCCATGTGTATACATTAACAGTTATTGGGTTGTTTTGTTTCTTCAAACTGATAAATTTGGTCTACACTAACGGGAAAGGATATTCCATTGAAGTTAAGATCTTGACGTATTGCCGATAGTTAGTCACTCTCTCTGCGTGTTCGCGGACATGATGCAGCCTTGCAAGAACACACCACATGAAACATTTGTTGTCTGAATTTTTTATGTTTAAAACTGTTTCTCTTTAAAACCAACTCCCGAGGTAGCGGAATGTAAGCCTTGCCTACAATCGGTGCATACTTACCTGTTTTAATCTAATCTCTAAGACTTCGCCCTCTGACCAACCAGAGCCTCTCATTTTAGCTTCTTCAGCGGCAGCGTCAAACGGTGTAAGCAGTTCGTCTGCCAACCGGGTGTTAAGTCATTAGAGGAAAGAATAGTCTGCTGTTTAGTTGAGACCCAGACTTCTAGATTTTCTTCATTTATTGTTACATAGTCGATAAAACAGCTAACATTACTTTAACTGGCGGGTCTATTGTTAGTTTGCCTGGAACTTGAGAAATAGCATGAACAACCTTGCCTGTACGTTTGTTGGGTCAATGACTTCTAAATCAATATCATTCAGTGCTCTTGATAAACGCTCTCTCTCGAGCATTCCTTCAAAAAATTCGTCTTGTCCTTCATATATCTTAGCCATGCTGTCTTTCTTTTCTAAGCCAACATATTTATTTAAATTAAAAAAAATACAACGGCTTAATCAGAATCAATATCAACGGTCTTTTTGTGCTTGGACTCATAAACTAAAGTATAAACACCCTTTGGCGTTGTTACTGTGAGCTGTTTAGAACAGAGTTTAATGTCTCGTTTACTTTTTTTTAAGCATTCCTTTTTTATCTGCTCGGGGGCTGGCTGTTGAGAAAAACTTGCCCTCGCCTTTCTTTGAAGATCAAACTTTTGTCTTTTGTAGTCATCAAAATCGGCCTGTAAACGATTAAATTCTTCATCCGTGATGTTTGAGTCAACTAGTGCTTTATTTATTGTCAGTTTGAACGAGCTAAGTTTAGCTGTTATTAGTTGAACCATAGCTGTGTGCTTTTGGAGTTTAGTTTTTTTTTTTTGCTAGCAGCCTTACAGCTAATGAACACAGACCGAGAGCTAAAGACAAACCTCCTAGAGGTAAAAGCTGTGGGTGCGCCTATGCCCGTTGCTAAGAGACCAACACTTGTTCCTGCTGATAGAGCACTTATAGTCGATGCTCCAGTATTAACATATGTAACAGCATTAAAGGCAGCAGAATACCTTCGTTTGGTTTTGCTGTATTTTGAAAGGTCTTGCTCTAGTACTTGCTGCATTTGCGTAATGTGGTTAATCTGAACGTTTTTATGTTAGGGGTTTCTACTATCTCTTCTTTTGGCGGCGCTGTAGCACATTTGGATAAACTGAACAGACATGCTTTTTATAAAATAAAATAATTTAGTATGCTACACTTTTTAATCTGTTATTTTCAATATTCAGCTGCGCATCATATATTAAAAACAATGTACATTAAGCGGTTTATCGGCTTCTTCTCTTTATCAATTTGAATGTTTATTACGTCTCTCACAGTTCTCCCGCTTCCATGCAACTGATTATCCTCTGTTGACCTTAGGTCAATCCATAAACCGTATTTGTTGTTAAATAATCATCAAGCCTAACATTGTGAAGATGTAATCTTTAGACACAAGGTCAACTGTTGGACTTCTACACCTCCCGCCCCCAAACAGTTTTCTTATTTCATCAAAATGCTGATAAGGTTTAAGCCCGTTTAGCGTAGATTTGGTTAGGACTACCCTCAATCGAACATTGTACTTTCGTTATTTTGGATTAAAAACTTTTCACTTCCTCTTTTGAATGGTTCTTCATCTTCACACAGCAATAAAAAACCTTAAGCGATCTTGCTGAGACGCTAAAACTAAAATTCCATATAGTGTCTGCCCTGCTTCTAGGATATGTTGTATGATGAATCACTCTTTCGTAATATATTACTAATTCTGACTCATATTGGTGCCCAATCAGCCTTGCTAAATTAGAGTTGCTAACAACGTCAAACTCTAACGAGATGTCAGAAATGCTGTACTTTGCTTCGGCGTCTGTTGATTTGATAACACGTTTGTATTCATTAAAAGTTAGTTCGTATGACAATCTGCTTTTATATGCCCATTGAAAGTATGGCGCATGCGCTTTTAACAACTCAAAATCTAAGGGAATGGAAAAGCGATTACCATACGCATAACTTACAGCTAAAGCCTTTTTGCTGCTTTTAGCACCTGAGGTGAGTTCAGCGCCTATTCTAAGTTTTTGTGCTTCTTCATTGCCGATTCCTTGAAACGCAAGATCTTCCCTTTCATTCCCGGTTAGCCATAGATCAGAATAGGTTAAAAATATGTCTGCATTGTGTAAAGAAAATATTTCTTGCCCTCAAGTTTTATAGAAATTTTCTTAACGATTGCCCGCCCCAGGTTCTGTACAACTGTCCTGTTTGGGTCTGTTGTTGAATCGAGCGCTATTTTGAAAGTAAGACGCGCAGAGCCTGGCACAATCACGTCATTTGCTCCTAGGTCTGGAAATTTGACAGTAAGAATTTGATCCGCATCAATAGTAGATGGATTATTTGGAACAGTAATAGTCCGCTTATTTCCCTTCACGCCAAAGGGCTCTTTCAGTTTTCTATGCGGGGTTAAGAATCAAGCCATATGTTTGCTGCGCCATTTTTATGAAGCAAAATAAAAAGTTAATTATTTAAAAACATGGCAGGAATTGAAGATGAAGAAGATTATGATGTTTTTGATCGTGGAGACGACATGAGTGATTCCCTTGGGAGCGGCATCGCTCAGGGCTCTCATTGCATGATGAATTAGCAGAAATCGGGAGTACATTACCAACAAGTCGTATAAATTAACAGAAAGTAAGGTCAGATCATTATACCAAAGTTTAGGCCAAGAACTCCGAATTTATAGACCCTAATGATTTTGAAGTAAAAGATGACCATTTGTTTGTGAGGAGCGACCAAGGACAACTTGTTCAGCTTACAACTAAAAAAGACCCATCAAAGTTTTTAGCCGTGGGTTCAATTAGAAATAGACTCAGTGTGAAAGATCAAAATCGCCTTGGCCTTGTTAGGCCAAAATTAAGGGCGGAGGCAGTTTCTAAACTTCAAAACACACTGCAAGAACTCCCAACAGATAACCAAATGCAAAACATGGAACTTAAAGAATTAAATCAATCAGCAGGTGAATTAATAAATGTAATAGAAGCAGATCCAGTTTTTCAGAAGAAACAGCGTTAAAGACTATACACGACTCGCCGCTACCCATGCGAGAATTATTAACCCTTGATCGTACTTTAAAAACCATCAAAGGCGAATTAACAAACAATTTAGCAAAACTAGGTGAACTAGATGAGCATATAAAAAGAGAAAAAGAAAAACTCGTTGAGGCTGATGACCGCATCGTAGGGCCTGATATTAAAGAAAGAATAACCCAAAGACTAAAAGATCTTGAACAAGAAGATCAGCAAGACTAGAAGTGCTAACTACTAACCGAGACCAATTACGAACTCAAGTGAATAGAATAAGAGAACACTATCCGAAAAATTTTATATGAAGACACAACGCTAGCAGAACGAATCCGAACGCTGTTTAGAGAGCAAGGCGCACATTAGCAAGCGTTATAACGGCCTTAGATTTGCAATAAGTACACTGGTAATGGCTATTACAGGCGGCGGTGGTGCTGGGGTCAGTGCCTCCACCGCCATCGCCTCCATCCCCGCCTGATAAATCATGGGTAAAAAAACAGCTTGATCATCTTGCGAGTTTTATTAAAAAAATTAGCTGGTAAAGCTATAGACTCTTTACCAGGTATATTAGGGAGTATTGTTAGCTGGCTTTTGTCTACTGCAAGCAAAGTAGTTGGCTTTATGGCCGAGCACTTATGGGCATTAGTTCTCTTAATAGTTGGGTTAATATTTAGTAAAATAAAGACCGAGTAATCCTAGGCCAGTTAATCCAAGAACAAGCGCTGTCTTTTCATATTTCATGGTCATCGCGAACAGAGTCCGCGAGCTTTGCTGAGTCTTCAATGGCCTTTGGGCTTTGGGCCGCGGGGATTGGATGACTTATTCTTGGGTGTTTTTTTACTGCTTGCAATATTACTGGCTCAGAATTTATGTCGTTTTTCCCAACCTTCTGTTCATTGCCTGCTATAAGAATTTCATTATTATAGTTTATTATTGTACCTATCTGGAGTCTGAGGTCAGAAGGCAGCATGTATAAACCAGTGCCAACAGCAAAGTCTACTTTCGATCTTGCGTATTGTAAAACATGTTGGGTACCTTGAATGCTTGAAGGTAAATCAACTGTAGAATTAATGGCGTCCTCTAATTTGCTAAGTATTGTTTTGTGCGTCAAAGCCAGTAGAAGGATCTGTTATGTTCGATCTTGTCTGTGCTTGTGAACCAGCAAACACCAAACGTAAGTGCGAACAGAGTCGTTTATTCGTTCTATTCCCGCTCTAGTTAGGCCCTTAGAAGTGTCTAAGATAAATGTTGTCCATGCTGTTTTATGCTCTTGCTGTAGGGACACAGGCTTAACAGTTGTGCCTGGAAAGAAGATTTTAAAGGAGAATGCCAGTCATAGTTATACTTTCTGTGCGTGCCACCAATAATAAAGGTCGCCTAGGCCATGATTATGATCCAACTTTTGTCTAAAGTCTGTCTTGATGTTAATATTGAATTCGTTACAGATCCTTTCAAAGCCTTCATGTCTATTCTGTTGCTGAATGGATTAAACGATTTGTCATTTTGGTAATGGCGCTTGCAGTTCAGACAAAATCGCCTAAAGGTGTATATAGAATGAAATCTGTACACTGACCTCACCAAAGGATCATGGTGATTTAAATGATCGGCATACGACACTCCACACCCAGTTGATGCGCAAACACAGCAAAGTTTAACTGGTTCTGATAAAACTGCATCGGATGACTAAACCACGCTTTCTTGGTGTGGTCGTTTTCAATAGGGGGGTTAAGATAGCTCTTCAATGGAGTACTCACCTTTTTATGAAAAGAGGCAGTCTGGGTCACAGCAATGTCAAGAGTATCAGTTGCTATATTTTTAAGATTGTAGTGCGGCCCAACAGAATATTTTGCGCCAGTATATTTGAATGCACTCATTTTTATTCTGTTTAAAAAAATGTTTGTAACAATAACAACCCAAGACCGTCCTTCGTTTTTAGAACATGCTATTGATAACAATTGCGGGGCCAAAACGGTCGCGCTCCATGAAATATTTTACAAAGTCGAAGGGTTTAATATAAGCGAAACCAAGGGGAATAATAAGATTACAAAAGTTGTGGGGCTCAAAGCTAACCAGTTAACAATACCTGATGGTTATTACGGATTTTGCTCACTAAAAGAAGCAATGAGTAAATTCGGCATTACTCTCAAACTTAACAATGCAAATCTAAAAACAATATTAACATTCGAACCTGAAAATGCAGATTACTTATTTGATAAAGAGCTAGCTAAAATGTTAGGCTTTAAGTTGACACTCAGGTCACTAAAAGATTTGTTGTTGCGCCAAACAAAACTACTTTTAAGGGGGAAAATCCGCTCGATCTTGCATTATATTCATTACTTTATGTTCATTTGGATGAGCTGAGCACTGATGAAAACTTATATGATGGAAGGCCCTCAAATGTTTTAAGAGCTTTACCGGCGGGGAAAGCTGCATATTGCGATTATGAAATTATACAATTCCCTAATTTACAGTTTAAAAGATTAGTTTGTGGGAGGGTTGGATCATTTAATATAAAATCAAAGACAAAGCGGGGAAAAGTTGTGAAATGTGATAACCTGCACATTGTTTTGGAAATAAAATAATACGCTACTCAAAAAAAATGTCGCGTGGGCCAGAAGAACCAGGAGTTACATTAGCGCCTGTGAGGTGTATAACCTTAGAATTAAAAGACCTTGCAGACGTTACAGACTTTGAACAGAACGGTGAGATAGGCGCTTGTATGGGTTTGAGTACACTAAAAGATGGTGATTATAAACGCAAAAGAGGTTGGCGACAGCAAAAAGTTTCCTAAACTAGAACAACTGCGCAATCTAGAAGCAAATAATGTTGGCCAGTATGAATATAAAATAGTTCGAAAACCTGACCTCAAATGGCACTTAGAACCATATTTAGAATGGGACATAAAATTTGAATTCATAAGCCCATTTACATATTTTAGCCATCAAAAAAGTTTCAGAAAAGCATTCAACTCTGGCCCTTTACATGTAAGTCTTATGCCAGACGACAATAGTCGGAAAGAGATTGAAATAAAGCCGTATGGGAATAAACAGTACATCCTCCACAGAAGAGAAACGGTTTTAAAGGATGCTTCTACAAAATTACAGTTCATCCGCAAATGAAATTAGGAGATGCGTTCACAATGATATTTGAAATTTCTGTCTTAAAAGATAAGGGGAGGGATGGGGTTGTGGGCGTTAGTGACGTCCTTCTAAAAGGAATTCTAATTAGCTGGCAAAACTTAGACGTTGAAAAACTTAAAGTTACCGTCGTCATTCTTCACATGGCGAGGAATATTAAGGTCATAACAACAAGCAACAAAATCAATATTAGTCTAAATAGAAACAATCTTACAGAACTGAATTGGATTAATCTGTACGCATTTAGGCCTCATAGGGTTTTATTACACTGAAACAAGTTTTGACAGAGAGTATGATAAAACAATAACTGGATTAGATTAAATTCTGTTATAAAACTATGGAGCAGTTAAACTTATGACAAAAACCCCTCATTGTTCATTAATTTGTGGGCAAACTGGTTGTGGAAAAACAATATTTATCCTCAACCTGTTACAAACAGTTTATCGTTATAATTTTGATCATATTGTGATTTTCTGCCCAACACTTAAATGGAACAAAGCATATCATGATAGAAGGTTTATAGGACAGATGATGACATATATTTAGTTAACCCCAGCAATAAACTGAGTGAGTGTTTAGAACAGTTTTATAGACTGTTTGAAGGAACGCAGACACTATTATTTATAGATGACTGTTCAGCAGAAAGAGACTAGTAAAAAG
>JAFLJL010005851.1:10000-12587 GCA_018398815.1 Conus ventricosus | reverse complement strand
AAGTCACAATCCTGGGTCAAGATATCCAAACTCTTGTTCATCTTCTATTAGTCTGGATCGTTCAAAATTGACTACGGACAGAAGTATATTTTCAGTCTCAAACATTACTTAAGGTTACAATATGACAGTAAAGCTATTAAGTAGCCCTTGGTGTTCCAGCGCATTCTAATACTTTTAAAACATTATAAGAAGCTATCTTTGTCACTTGATGATCAACGCAAACTAGCAACAGCCAAATGTGTAACCAGAAGTCTTTCTGTATCAAATTCAGTAACAAAGGAAATATTTCTTGATTCCAAATCGGATTTCCTGAAAGGGCACAGAATATTTCTTACCTGCAGCCCATTCGAAATTATACTGATGATTTATTTAGAAAATGTGACATCGATATTACATCCATTTCAAAACCTCCAACTATGCCCACGTTTCCTCAATGGGAGCTTATTTCTCCAAATTTTGATATAGATTACACTACTCTAAAAAACGTAAAGAAGATAATGTCAATTTGATATCAGTAGAAGCAAAAAACCCATCTTGAAAACACATATCCACATCATTTCAAAATCTACACGGATGGTTCGTTTTAGAATCTTATACAGGAGCTGGATTTGTAATTCCGATTTAATAGTAAAGAAATCATTTTGTTTTCACTGCTGAACTATACGCATTTTTCACTGCTGAACTATACGCAATCCTTATGGCCTTATCTTGGATATCTGATCTTAATGTGGCAATTACAGCATTTTAATCTGTGTTGACTCTAAATCTGTACTTCGTAGCTTACGAAATTGGGATGCAATTGAAAGGAAAGACTTTTTTTTTATATAAAATTTATGATACATTCCGTTATGGCGAAAGGAACTTTTGTAGAGTTTTGCTGGATCCCATCCCATTGTGGTATCTATGGAAATGAAATAGCTGATAAATTAGCAAAAGAGGGTGCTCTTAGAAAAAAAATCTAGATAGTAATTCAAATTGGATAAACATGAAATCAGTTCTCTATAGAAAATTGTATGAACAGTGAACAACTTCCTGCAAAAACGAAAGCGTGACTATGTCAAAGATCATTGTCCAGTATAATTTATAAGATGCGTTTAAACTCGTGGAAATCCAAATTTTCTAAGGATGTAGATTGTGCTTGTGGTCTCCATTTTCTATTCAACATATTCATTTGAATGTCCAGTTCTAACATCTTATATAATATTTTAAAGTTAGATATTGCTTCATTAGGGGCTTTACATGAAATACTTTACAGCCCCCAGAATGATTGAAATAGCAAAGGCTATATCGAGTTCTGTTATTATTCATTTGCTGTAATTGATTTTATCAGTTAAAATTATTGTTTGGTCGTTAATAGGCAAACTTTCATGCATTTGTGTCCGCGCTCGCGCGCGCACGCACACACACACACATACACACACACACACACACACACACAAAACACACACACACACCACACACACACACACACACACACATACACACACACACACACAACACACACACACACACACACACACACACACACACACACACACACACACACATTACACACACACAAAACACGATTATTCCACTATTACTAAAGGACACTATACACCATCATCACAGACAATACAAACCCATCCAGTGACACATACCTACCCCCCCCCACCCACATACACACACATTTCTTTATTATTCTATCCTATTTATTTTATCTATCTATTATTGTATTTTAATCATTTATTTCATTCATTTAATTTATTTTATCTTACTATACTATTATTTTATTTGATATTTATTTATTTTGTCTAATATCACCTTTGGGTGAACAGACGTTAAATCAAAGATGATGGCACACACACACACACACACACACACACACACACACACACACACACACACACACACACACACACACACACACACACACACACACACACACACACACACACCCCACACACACACACACTCTCTCTCTCTCTTCTCTCTCTCTCTCTCTCTGTCTCTCTCTATCTCTCTCTCTCTCTCAAAACTGCAATTTTATGTCAGATCAGTCTTGAATTACAGCCGTCTAAAGTTGTTATTATTCAATCATTCACTAATGTCATTGAAAACGTTTTTGCTACTTCCATATCGTTAAAGGTGAACAAAGATTTCAGTGTAAACATACTGTCTGTTTACTATCCAAATGGGACAAATGCTGACAATACAGATTGGATAAACATCTTCCTAATATGGATAAGAAATGGATAATTTTGGGTGATTTCAATGCGCATTCTCCATTTTGGGAACCTAATTGCTCTGTTTTAACTTGCAATCGATTTGTAGAAAAACTATTGTTGATTCCAATTTTAGTATTAATGGATGACGGCAGTATAACAAGAGTGCCTGATATATCAACGCATAGACCGACCTCCATCGATCTCACATTAATTTCTCCTGATTTTGGCCATCAATGCCACTTGGACAACAGAAGATGATTCGTTATTACTTTTAGGGAGTGATCATTTTCCTATTTTTTGTGAAATACACGAGCAAATAGTTGACGAAGAAGCAGAAGTTGAAGATAAAATACCAAAGTTTTTTTTATATAAAAATGCAG
>JAFLJL010005851.1:0-5000 GCA_018398815.1 Conus ventricosus | reverse complement strand
ATTATGTGTGTGTATGTACATACATGTGTGTGTATGCGTGTGTGTACATGTATATGTATGTGTTATGTATGTGTATATATGTATGACATGTGTGTGTATATATATATATATATATACATATATATATATATATATATATATATATATATATTTATATATATATATATATATTATATATATATATTTTATATATATATATATATTTATACACAGAGTAAAAAAGCGTGCTCAACCATGTAGGGAGCGACATTACCAGTTTAAAATAGGATTTTTTAAAATGGACAAATTAAAACCTACAAGCCTGTTTCCAGCTAAAACGCTCTCCTCAGCGTATACAATTTGGGGCACGCCACCCGGTGTTATATATTGTGGTGTGTAGGCGTGTGAGTTCTGTGCGTGTGGCACGTGGCCTGCCAGTTTTTTTCTTTTTTGGGGGGCGCGTTTCAGGGGGGACGTGTTACGGAATGGTGCATTGACAAAGATTTCCATTTATGCCTGCAATTGTTTATCATTTCTACTTTAGAGTTCAGGGATGCTAGGTGGGGTTTACATAATATCAGCCACTTTTCTGTAGTACATATGTGTGTGAAGGAACCCCCCTCCCCCATCCAAGCCATTTTTACTACAAATATTCTTTATTTGATTGTAATATTTTACTGTTTATACCATCATACTTTTTGTGATATAATTTCCTGGCATTGAAATTTTGTGCTCTTTATTCCATACTTGGTTCAATAGAGAATGATATGTTTTTTTTTTATAGTTAAATGTTCATACAAGTCTGTTTTTCAATTTTCACACCCCTATGAATATCTCCTTCGGTCTCTCTCTCTCTCTCTCTCTCTCTCTCTCTCTTCTCTCTCTCTCTCTCTCTCTCTCTCCTCTCTCTCTCTCTCTCTCTCTCTCTCTCTCTCTCCTTTCTCTCTCACCCAACTTCAAACATCTTACTTAGCAGTAAATCTTTTTATTCCTGATTTGTATTTAACTCTGCAGTTACTTTTACAGTTACGTAATTATACATTTTGCAATATTATTGATCTTTTGAATGGTGCTATTGTTTTTGTTTTCTTTCTGTTTTTTGTTATACTTCACTTTGAGCTTATTTTGGAGCATTCTGTTTTACAGTTGGGGTGTTTATTTAAGTGTTGTTATATATTGCATATGTGATGGTGGTTTGTGGTGGTGATGTGTGCACCGTGTGTGTGTGCGTGTGTGTGGTGTGTGTTGTGTGTGTGTGTGTGGTGTGTGTGTGTGTGTGTGTGTGTGTGTGTGTGTGTGTGTGTGTGTGTGTGTGTGTGTGTGTGTGTGTGTGTGTGTGTGTGTGTGCGTGTGTGTGTTTGTGTGCATGACACTGTTTTGGCGGGGTGTGTGTGTGTGATTCTGTATTGGTGTGGTGTGTGTGTGTAACTGGGGGGTGGGGGGTGGGAGAGAGGTGGTAGGATGTGTGTGTGTGGCATGTGTTTAATTATATATATATATATATATTATAATAGAGAGAGAGAGAGAGAGAGAGAGGAGAGAGAGAGAGAGAGAGAGAGAGGAGAGAGAGAGGGTGACACAAGATGGATAAATGAATTGATAAGGAATGACTGAACACAGTGCAAGAGTGGAACATTTTTTAATGATATACTAGTTTATAAGTTGTTGTAATATGTGAATTTTGATAATGGCACCACAAACAAATTGTCCTTGTATTCTTGAGGACAAATAAATATCGTGTATCGTGTATCGTGTATCGTGTGGCTATTTCATATCTGCACATACTGACTCTCTGATGTGGACAATGCCAGTGTAAAGCATGCACAGCCCACCTAAGAATTTAGAAGAATTAATGTCACATATGTCACTAACTGAACGCAATCAGAAGACGATTATTGTCATAACTGCCTTAACTGTGTAGAGAGTTTGATCCTTCCATTGTTCGTGGAAGAACTACCGTCAATAGGATCCCTTCACAGCTGTAGCTTCTCTGACATGTCAGTTCACTGGCATGAATACAGGGGATGATTCTAATATGTTGAACACGAAGAGGATGCTCGACTTATCTGGAAAGAAAATATGCTGAACCATTTAATAATTGTAATCACGGCGATGGAGAAAACAGACTGAAAAAAATATAATAATGACAGTGTTTGATAGTAACGTTGAAGCAGGGGTCGACTTGTTCCGAGCATTTCTCCAGAACACTGCGTGTGAAATGATGTCAAAGCACAAAGTGCCAGAATGCCATGCATAGCCAACCTGGTGAGACGACGAGCGTGAGAGCGTGAGCGTGTAAAAAAACAAAAAAAAAAAAAAAAAAAAAAACCTGAGCTTTATCCACGAAACTGAATCTGAAAAATCGCATGGAAGTGTAATACAAATAGAAGTCAGCACTTTGTGAAAGTGTAGAATAGCCCGTGCCCTGATACCAGTACTAGAGTGCTTCGTTAACAAGTCATATCCCTAACACCAACAGAATTGGCACTGTTCACACCATGTACATGGTATGAGTCCTTCGTGTGGAGCAGTCCATGGATGACTGGGGTTTTAGCTGGGAGTCTGCACAGGTTCTCAATGACCATGTACCTGGGAGGTGCACCGATTGTTTAAAGACTCGAGGTGACAGATAGCCAGCCCTCTGCTGTGTCCCTTCCTGCTGAAGAAGCTCTGGTGTATTCACATATCAGCTGTTTTGCATGTGTGTGTGTGTGTGTGTGTGTGTGTGTGTGTGTGTGTGTGTGTGTGTGTGTGTGTGTGTGACAAAGAGTTTTACTTCACATTCCACTGGGCACTGACATATGTTCTTCTTAAAAGAACTGATTGCACGAACCAAAAAGAAACACAGACCCGATTTAAAACGCGTAACATCAGCAGAACCAGCTCAATATCAAGTGAACTCTGTTACAGCTCGGGTGCCCAGTACCATGTGACGACACGTCAGAAGGCTGCAGACAGGCCCATCACCAGCACTACCAAACTAAAGAAAGCATCCATGAGACTCATTATCTATGAGCCCGCATGCCGAACAACACACTGGTGAAGACACTTTCAGTGGAAGGTTCCACTGGCCATCTCCTTGTTCACAATACAGACAGTGCCCCGGTTGGAGGTGTCAGTTTTCCCTACAGGTGCGTCCAACCAGGTCGTGCGTTTGCATATAAACGAGTACAGAGGTGGTGTCCGCTTTGCATATTTGATTATCTAGTTTTCAACAGCAAACGCATGGGTTTCACTCAACTGCAATGAAACTATAGTGTCCCTTGACTTATATAGCGCGACGAGGATTGTCGGAATAAACCTTCGTAAGACCCCTGTAGCAGAAGACATGGTTCACGTGAATGCACGTTCGGAAAATGTTTCCTTGTCCGTGTCTTTCTCTGCTGTCCACCGCTCTGAGAGGCGGCATTTGGAACTGCAACACGTCAATCTGTCTTCGTCAGCTGGTAAAGTCTGTGTGTGTGTGTGTGTGTGTGTGTGTGTGTGTGGTGTGTGTGTGTGTGTGTGTGTGTGTGTGTGTGTGTGTTGTGTGTGTGTGTGTGTTGTGTGTGTGTGTGTGTGTGATCATCATCATGATCACCATCGTCGTTGTCGTCGATGTCGTTGTCGTCGTCGTCGTCGTCATCGTCATCGTCGCCGTCATCGTCGTCGTCGTCGTCGTCATCATCATGATTATCATCATCATCATCATCATCATCATGGTCTTCAATATCAATAGCATCATCTCATCATCATTATCATCATTATTATTATTATTATTATTATTTATTAAATTTTTATTATTATTATTATTATTATTATTATTATTATTATTATTATATCATCATCAGTCACCATCATCATCATTATTATTATTTCTATTATTGTTATTATTATCATTACTGATTTCTGTTGTTATTGTTGTTTTTGTTGCTACTGGTACTACTACTACTTCTTGTACCACTACTGCTACTACTACTACTACTACTACTACTACTACTACTACTACTACTACTACTACTACTACTACTACTACTAAGACATGTGTCTCACGAGTATGATATCTATACATTGTCTCTTGTGATATTACTGACAATTAAATCGGTTCCTTGTTTACATGTATCAATTTTGTTTTTAGTTTCTGTGCTCACGGTCCAGGTCCCATTCCTCAAGCAGTCAATGTAACTTAAAACAAACTGTGATGGTCAGCATTGATGGGGAGCCCTTCAGTTCTGTGGGGACGAAAAGAGAATGAGACACTGGATTACACTACATGGTTGGGTGGCTGGTTTTGCGATGACAGGAGAATGGTTGATGTGCAGGGTATATCCAGACGCCATCTCTAGAGGGTTCCTTCCCATGTCCAAGAATGATGTCAGCCTGTATCACACTGACCAGGCCACCTGGTCACATCATCTTCCTCAGCACTGTCACGTGGGATACCACGCGTGATATAGCCATCTTTCTTGGTCTCTGTGATGGAAGACCACAATTTGTCACCGAGTATGAACTAGTACACGCCCCTTTGTTTCTGTTTCCGATGACTTTCACGACGGAAAGAGCGAAGACCGCCGTATGTCGTTATACTTCTCCACTGGTCCTTACAATGATCAGTGCCACAATTTTAAACTACGCTTTTCTTTCTACAAACAAAACTTGAAACCATATCGAGTGCCAGGACTAGGGACCTGGAACTGTTCAGTGTCGGTATGGCCTGACCTATTTGAGCACTTTTCCTGTGATTTTACGTCTCATTGTGCAGAGCATGAAGATGAGGCCCATTGTCCCTATTTCTCCGACAAGTGCGGTCCAGAACAGGTTAAAGTTGACACGACGTGTAGCACGTGGTAGGTTTACCGACAGGTGCGCTGATGGTGTGCTGCGCTCAGAGACACCATGCAGACTTCTGTTGCTAAATGTTGAAGTCAAGATTGGATTTACGATTCACAATATAAAAGTCTCATTGATTTGTTTGTTTCTTTGATTTTTGGTTGTTGTTGTTTTAAATAAAGAGGTGCCCAATAACTCAGATACAAACATAA
>JAFLJL010005850.1:0-12113 GCA_018398815.1 Conus ventricosus | reverse complement strand
GAACCGGGGACCCAAAGGGGGGCCGAAAAACCCCTAGATTCGGCCCTTGAGCAGGAGTTGTTTCCCCTTTGATCCCCTCCCGGGGAGGGGAGGGTGACGCATAGTCCACCTCTTTGCCCGGCGCCTCCGTAGAGGGCCCGTGCACCTTCGATTTGCCATGGGAATCGAACGTGAGCATTTAGAACCGCAGCTGAACTGAACACAGGGTGCACTAAGGGATGCGACAGAACCGCGGCTGAGTCGCTTCCCCATTATGGGGCAAAGGGGCGAGATCAGCAGAACCGCAGCTGAGCTGATCACCGCCACAAAATTTGAGGGTTGCGAGAAATGACTCGCTGTCACGACAACAGAACCGAAGCTGAGTTGAGGTGAAACCCCTCGGAGAAAGTGACGTGAAGGGAGAGGAGGAATTGGCGGGGTAGAGAAAAAGAGCCTGCGGCGAGATGTGGGAATCGAAAGACGAAACCTTCTTAATTCTCCCCTTACCACCCAATCGCTTCCCACGTACGTTTCTCCCTTAAGTGAAAACATAAGAAAGGACACCAAAGAACAGCAACAACAATTGATCGATTGCGAGAAAAGTCAAAAATACTTAGCTGTCCGTTTTACACGGGCTTAACGGGAAATGGCTGCCGAAGAAAAGAGGACTGTTCTGAGCATGCGCAAGGCACGAGGCCCTTTCAGGGGTTTTGTTTCCGTAGGACTTTATTGTATACGAGGCAGGGATAGCAAATTGCTGCCGCTTATTGGCATTAGTGAGCCACGGTTAGTATGTGTAATTAAAACTCTATTTTTTAATTTCACTTCGTTCGCCGCCATCAGTCATCCATTTTGAAATAAAAAAAAAATCAACATTAAACAGACCCAACATAGCAAGGGTAGAACAACAACACTATACAGTGGTCAAAATTGAACAGTCCTAACATAGCAAGGGTAAGAACAAAAAACACTATACAGTGGTCAACATTGAACTTTCCCAACATAGCAAGGGTAGAACAACAGACCCCAAATAGCAAGGGTAGAAAAAAACCACTATACAGTGGTCAACATTGAACAGTCCTAACATAGCAAGGGTAGAACAACAAACACTATACAGTTTGGGGGAACATTGAACAGTCCTAACATAGCAAGGGGTAGAACAACAACACTATACAGTGGTCAACATTGAACAGTCCTAACATAGCAAGGGTAGAACAACAACACTATACAGTGGTCAACATTGAACAGTCTAACATAGCAAGGGTAGAACAACAAACACTATACAGTGGTCAACATTGAACAGTCCTAACATAGCAAGGTAGAACAACAACACTATACAGTGGTCAACATTGACAGTCCTAACATAGCAAGGGTAGAACAACAACACAATACAGTGGTCAACATTGAACAGTCCTAACATAGCAAGGGTAGAACAACAACACTATACAGTGGTCAACATTGAACAGTCCTAACATAGCAAGGGTAGAAACAACCACTATACAGTGGTCAACATTGAACAGTCCTAACATAGCAAGGGTAGAACTACCACCACTATACAGTGGTCAACATTGAACAGACCCAACACAGCAAGGGTAGAACACCACCACTATACAGTGATCAGCATTAACAGACCCAACACAGCAAGGGTAGAACCCACCACTATACAGCGATCAACATTAAACAGACCAAACAGCAAGGGTAGAACACACCACCATTACAGTGATCAACATTAAACAGACCCAACACAGCAAGGGTAGAACACCACCACCATACAGCGATCAACATTAAACAGACCCAACACAGCAAGGTTAGAACACACCACCATACAGCGATCAACATTAAACAGACCCAACACAGCAAGGTAGAAAAAACACCACCACATACAGCGATCAACATTAAACAGACCAACACAGCAAGGGTAGAAACACCACCACCATACACACAGCAAAGGAGGAACACAAACTACATAGTCTTTTTTTTTTTAACCTTTTTGCGTTTTCTTTTCTGTTTATTTAGCTGCGTCATCTTCCTGCTGCTGTACACAGCCACATCCTAGCTGTCTGCCACAGCCTGGCAATCCACGGGAGCAGTCAGCAGAGGAGATACTGCACTCTGCCAGGGGTGGAATGTTCAACCGTGTACAATTATTGGTCACTGACTATCCGCTTACAATGAGTTGTCAGCTGACTTTAAAGTCAGCTTTGAAAAGTTGCCATGTTCAAGCGGTGACAACCGAGTTTACAACGAAGTCAGCAGACAATGATTGCCCTAATTTTCAAACGTTACCGACTATTTTTACCCAGGGTTTTCCGCGAAAGTTAACTTTTGTTTCAACCTGAGCTGCGCAGTGACTTTGTTTACGCTGCATCCATCATGGCAGACGAAACGGGGCAAAAGCAAAACGGCCAGAAGAACCTAATTTCTCTCCTTCTGAAATGGAAGTGCTCCTTCATGAGATAGAATTAATTGCAGGTGTCTTGGCAGATGCGCTTGCTTTGGCAACTGCTGGTTTGATGTCCTTTATTGTTCTTGCATTACTCTGATGCACTTTACATCGTAGGACTTCCCTAGTCTGTTTGTGTTGACTTTCTTTATGACAGGGTCATTCACAAATAAATGTTGGAAGGGCGTTTAAAATTGGATTGGTTTGTTCTCTGGACTTGGCCTTTAATTCGTTGTCGTTTGATTTGTCTCCGACTTGATCTTTAAGTCATTGACGTTTTGTTTGTGTCTGGACTCGGCATTTTTCTCGCACTGCTCCTTAGACTTCGGTTATGACGCAGAGAACGATTTGACGTCATTTTTGTTCGTGTTATCAGTTTCTTCTATTTTTTTTTTGTTTTTGTCACTTTCTGTACATTTCTGTTCTTCTTTTTGAGTTGCTGCTTTAATAGGCAGAGCATCCTGAGAAATTGTTTTCGATCGTGATGAAATTCTGGATCTGCCACTTCTCGCGTAAGAGAGGTAAGGAAAGGGTTCTGTCTTGCCTGCTGCTAGCCGATCCCTCCTCAGCAATTTTAGATGCAGAGATTTACTTATCTTCCAGACTCGCTGCTTTATCACACAAAGAGGAGATTGTGCCCTCGATTTTAGCCAAAGTGTGTGTGGTACTCACCGGAGGTGATGTGACTCTGTATAGAGGAGCATGTTGTTTTTAGGCCTCACATGTTCCGCATTGTGAGAGGAGGGCAGCCATTTTGTTTCGTTGTCATTCGATTGTCCACCGAAATCGAGGGTGTAAATTTCTAGCTTTGTCACTGGTTTTCACCCCACTGACAACGGTTGTCAGCGGTTGTGCATCGCGGATCTTTTATTGTCAGTGAAATTGTCGAGGTTGTCAGCCTAATTGTCATTGTCTGCCATTGTAAGACTGATTGTACACGGTTGAACATTCCACCCCTGGTCACCTTAGCAGCATTTCAGTGCTCTGTTCTGATCCAATACACGCAGCAAATCACCCACTAAGCCCCCTACTGATGACAGAAACTGCCTAGTCCCAGACCCAGTGTGAATTCTGAGACTTTTCAATGCTGATTGATGAGGATGAGGATGATGAGATGGATTTCCATTCTGGCCTGAGACTGCATCACAGCCTGTACTCTATACTTACTTTCAACCAATATCAACCAGGCCCGACAGATACTGAGATTTGAAGTATTGGTCAGAAAATTTGAGCAACACTCTTCGAGATGCATCTATTTAGTAGATGAAACTTGACTGTGTGACATGACGTGATTTACATTACAACAGACCCAGTCCAGCAAGGTAGGAACATCAGCATGCAGTGATTTACATGAAGTGTTTGTCAAGGCGCTGGCTGATACTGCTGGGCAACTAAACAGATCCTGTTGTCACATCTGCCTCACCACCATAGGGCCGTCCCCTTCACCACAGAACTAACTGCTTTATCTGGCTGGTCATATTAAACACACCACAAAATTACAATTTTTCTGCAAAGTCTTAAGAAGTACAACATCTACTAAGATGAAAAGTTCAGGAGTGTGGACGGTGAGTGTGGCTGTTGCCTTGATGAAGTGGGGTACCCCGGTGGGTTGGAACAAAGAAGCCAAGGCTGACATGTCTGGGATTTCAGTTCTGTGGCACAGAGTTTACACACTGCACACTGTCAGCTTCAGTTCTGTGGCACAGTGTTTACACACTGCACACTGTCAGCTTCAGTTCTGTGGCACAGTGTTTACACACTGCACACAGTCAGCTTCAGTTCTGTGGCACAGTGTTTACACACTGCACACTGTCAGCTTCAGTTCTGTGGCACAGTGTTTACACACTGCACACTGTCAGCTTCAGTTCTGTAGCACAGTGTTTAACACACTGCACACTGTCAGCTTTAGTTCTGTGGCACAGTGTTTTACACACTGCACACTGTCAGCTTCAGTTCTGTGGCACAGTGTTTACACACTGCACCAGTCAGCTTCAGTTCTGTGGCACAGTGTTTACACACTGCACATTGTCAGCTTCAGTTCTGTGGCACAGTGTTTACACACTGTCAGCTTCAGTTCTGTGGCACAGTGTTTACACACTGCACACTGTCAGCTTCAGTTCTGTGGCACAGTGTTTACACACTGCACACTGTCAGCTTCAGTTCTGTGGCACAGTGTTTACACACTGCACACTGTCAGCTTCAGTTCTGTAGCACAGTGTTTACACACTGCACACTGTCAGCTTCAGTTCTGTGGCACAGTGTTTACACACTGCACCACGTCAGCTTCAGTTCTGTGGCACAGTGTTTACACACTGCACACTGCCAGCTTCAGTTCTGTGACACAGTGTTTACACACTGCACACTGTCAGCTTCAGTTCTGTGGCACACTGTTTACACACGGCACACTGTCAGCTTCAGTTCTGTGGCACAGTGTTTACACACTGTCAGCTTCAGTTCTGTGGCCACAGTGTTTACACACTGCACACTGTCAGCTTCAGTTCTGTGGCACAGTGTTTACACACTGTCAGCTTCAGTTCTGTGGCACAGTGTTTACACACTGCACACTGTCAGCTTCAGTTCTGTGGCATAGTGTTTACACACTGCACACTGTCAGCTTCAGTTCTGTGGCACAGTATTTACACACTGTCAGCTTCAGTTCTGTGGCACACTGTTTACACACTGCCAGCTTCAGTTCTGTGGCACAGTGTTTACACACTGCACACTGTCAGCTTCATTTCTGTGGCACAGTGTTTACACACTGTCAGCTTCAGTTCTGTAGCACAGTGTTTACACACTGTCAGCTTCAGTTTTGTGGCACAGTGTTTACACACTGTCAGCTTCAGTTCTGTGGCACAGTGTTTACACACTGCCAGCTTCAGTTCTGTGGCACAGTGTTTACACACTGCACACTGTCAGCTTAAGTTCTGTGGCACAGTGTTTACACACTGTCAGCTTCAGTTCTGTGGCACAGTGTTTACACACTGTCAGCTTCAGTTCTGTGGCACAGTGTTTACACACTGTCAGTTTCAGTTCTGTGGCACAGTGTTTACACACTGTCAGCTTCAGTTCTGTGGCACAGTGTTTACACACTGTCAGCTTCAGTTCTGTGGCACAGTGTTTACACACTGTCAGCTTCAGTTCTGTGCACAGTGTTTACACACTGCACACTGTCAGCTTCAGTTCTGTGGCACAGTGTTTACACACTGCACACTGTCAGCTTCAGTTCTGTGGCACAGTGTTTACACACTGTCAGCTTCAGTTCTGTGGCACAGTGTTTACACACTGTCAGCTTCAGTTCTGTGGCACAGTGTTTACACACTGTCAGCTTCAGTTCTGTGGCACACTGTTTACACACTGTCAGCTTCAGTTCTGTGGCACAGTGTTTACACACTGCCAGCTTCAGTTCTGTGGCACAGTGTTTACACACTGCACACTGTCAGCTTAAGTTCTGTGGCACAGTGTTTACACACTGTCAGCTTCAGTTCTGTGGCACAGTGTTTACACACTGCACAGTCAGCTTCAGTTCTTTGGCACAGTGTTTACACACTGTCAGCTTCAGTTCTGTGGCACAGTGTTTACACACTGTCAGCTTCAGTTCTGTGGCACAGTGTTTACACACTGCCAGCTTCAGTTCTGTCACACAGTGTTTACACACTGCACACTGTCAGCTTCAGTTCTGTGGCACAGTGTTTACACACTGTCAGCTTCAGTTCTGTGGCACAGTGTTTACACACTGCACACTGCCAGCTTCAGTTCTGTGGCACAGTGTTTACACACTGCACACTGCCAGCTTCAGTTCTGTGGCACAGTGTTTACACACTGCACACTGTCAGCTTCAGTTCTGTGGCACAGTGTTTACACACTGCACACTGCCAGCTTTCAGTTCTGTGGCACAGTGTTTACACACTGCACACTGTCAGCTTCAGTTCTGTGGCACAGTGTTTACGCACTGCACACTGTCAGCTTCAGTTCTGTGGCACAGTGTTTACACACTGCACACTGTCAGCTTCAGTTCTGTGGCACAGTGTTTACACACTGCAAACTGTCAGCTTCAGTTCTGTGGCACAGTGTTTACACACTGCACACTGTCAGCTTCAGTTCTGTGGCACAGTGTTTACACACTGCACACTGTAGGGGATTAATGATGACATGTTTTGTTTGTTTGGAAGACCTTTGTATGAGTGTGTGTGTGTTGTGTGTGTGTGTGTGTTTACGTGCACTGGTTTTGTAGGTACCCATTGAGTTAGAAATGGATTAACAATACCACAAGTAGTAAATGCTTACTCTCTGAGTTCATCAACTATGCTTTTTCCACACTGCTCTTCCTCTCAGAGTTGATCAACTCTGCTGTTTCCACTCGCTAAATAAACACTTTGGAAATCTGTGTGAATGCATATTGTGCTCAGAGCTCTTTTACTGTTGTTTCAGTTGACTTAAAGCACAATGATTTCTGCTTCTTCCAGTGGCCAAGGAAGAAAATCAACAAAAGTGCCAGAATTGTGCGCCTGTGGAGAAGCTAAACTTGGCACAAGCAACAGCAGTGGGGAACTGCATCTGCTGTATTGTGACTGTAGTCAAAGAATTCAACAGACTGCCCACAGCAATGGAAGCACAATGACAACAGACAGTAAAGCAGTCTACACTACTTGCAATATGTACGCTGACACACTGGGAAGCAGCTAAACTACAAGTTTTTCACACATCGAATATCAGATACAAAACACTGGATATAAGAGAGAAAGAGCGCAAGAGAGAGCGAGAGAGAGGGAGGGAGAGAGAGGGGAGGTAGGAGAGAGAGAGAGAGCGAGAGGGGAGAGGCCAGCAGACGTGCCAGCTGCCAGATGGGGCACATACAAGCTGCCAGGTGGGGCACACACAAGCTGCCAGGTGGGGCACACACAAGCTGCCAGGTGGGCACACACAAGCTGCCAGGTGGGGCACACACAAGCTGCCAGGCGGGGCACACACAAGCTGCCAGGTGGGGCACACACACAAGCTGCCAGGCGGGGCACACACAAGCTGCCAGGTGGGCACACACAAGCTGCCAGGTGGGGCACACACAAGCTGCCACACATAAGCTGCCAGGCGGGGCACACATATGCTGTGGACATGCAAGATACTGTGCAGGCAATTGCAAAGCATGCCATGATGTATGTATGAACAAGGGGTTCATGCACACACACACACGTGCACACACACACACACCACGCACACACACACACACACACACACACACGTGCTAGCACACACACACCAGAGTGAGAGAGAGAGGAGAGAGAGAGAGAGAGAGAGATAGAGAGAGAGAGAGAGAGAGAGAGAGAGAGAGAGAGAGAGAGAGAAACAACAAGCCGTTATTTTCTAACAGTGAAAACAGTGAACAAGACACCAGGTGAGAAGCTTCATGACTTGCATATGAAAGCAGTGAATAAGCAGCATGCCGCCAAAGCTCAATGCACACAGCAACGCCAGAAACACTAGGGGTGGGGGGGTTGGATACAGAGAGAGGAAATGTGTGTGGAGGATGGCTGAAGAAGGGACATGGGAGGTGGGGAGGGGTGTATGGCAGCAGAGAGGGCAGTGGAGCCATGCCAAAGAAGTAGGCCATCAGTCCCAGCCAAGGAACCTGACAGCACATGCACATGTAGTGTGGCTGCCTATCATGCTGTCCAGAGCATGTCCTGGGTCTATCATGCCTGTTTCCTCAGTGACACTGTCAGAAATCAGGACTGACATTAGCGCTGGTCAGGACAAACAGAGGGCGCTGTGAGGCCAAAGGGACAGTACTCACCATCTGCCCCTGTGGGAGAGTGAAGAGCAATCTCTGCTGGAGACAAGTGAGCGCACTTTTCCTCGAAGTTCACCAGCTTTTGGAGCAGGTAGGAGAAGCAGGGCCGCTCCTCCGCTGTGAAGCTCCAGCACTTCTGCATCAGACTGAACCTATCAACACACTTCATAGCACGTGACACTCCTGAACCTGACAACACACACCATAGCACATGACACTCCTGAACCTGACAACACACAACACAGCACATGACACTCCTGAACCTGACAACACACACCACAGCACATGACACTCCTGAACCTGACAACACACACCACAGCACCTGACACTCCTGAACCTGACAACACACACCACAGCACCTGACACTCCAACACTTCTGCATCAGACTGAACCTGACAACACACACCACAGCACATGACACTCCAACACTTCTGCATCAGACTGAACCTGACAACATACACCACAGCACATGACACTCCTGAACCTGACAACACACACCACAGCACATGACACTCCTGAACCTGACAACACACACCACAGCACCTGACACTCCAACACTTCTGCATCAGACTGAACCTGACAACACACACCACAACACATGACACTCCTGAACCTGACAACACACACCACAGCACGTGACACTCCAACACTTCTGCATCAGACTGAACCTGACAACACACACCACAGCACATGACACTCCTGAACCTGACAACACACCCCACAACACATGACACTCCTGAACCTGACAACACACACCACAGCACATGACACTCCTGAACCTGAGAACCACACACCATAGCACGTGACACTCCTGAACCTGAAAACACACTTCTCTGCCACGATGGGAGGACACTCCTGAACTGAACACACTTCTCACTGCTACGACGTGTGACACACTCCTGAACTGGAAACACTTTCTCTGCCACGACTTATTGACATTCCTGAACTGGGAACTCCACTTCCACTGCCAACGACTATTCACATTCCTGAAACTGGAAACACACTACCACTGTCCCGACCGTTCACACTCCTGAACTGGAACACACTTCACTGCAACGACTGTTCATATCCTGGACTGGAACACACTTCCACTGCCACGACTGGGAACACTCCTGAACTGAACCACACTTCTCTGCCACGACTGTTCACACTCCTGAACTGGAACCCACACTTCCTCTGCCACGACCATCACATTCCTGAAACTGGAACACACTTCCCAACTGCCACGGCTATTCACCATTCCTGAACTGGAACACACTTATCTGCACGACTGTTCACACTCCTGAACTCTGGAACACACTTCCACTGCTACGACTGTTCACATCCTGTACTGGAAACACACTTCCACTGCAAGAACTGGGACCATCCTGAACTGGAACACACTTCCTCTGCGACGGACTGTTCACATTCCTGACTGGAACCACTTCCTCTGCCACGACTGAGAACACTCCTGAATGGAACACACTTCGTGCCCACACATGGGAACGCTACTGAACTGGAACACATTCCACTGCTTCGAGTGGTAACGCTCTGAACTGAACACACGTCCACTGCCACGACTGTTCACATTCCTGAACTGGAACTCATTCCACGGCCACGAACTGGGAACACTCCTGAACTGGAAAACACTTCCTCTGCGACGACTGTTCACATCCTGAATGGAACACCACTTCCACTGCCAGACTGGGAACACTCCTGAACTGGAACACACTTCCTCTGCACGACTGGGAACACTCTGAACTGGAAACACTTCATGCTACGACTGGGAACACTCCTGAACTGGAACACACTTCCTCTGCCACGGACTATTAACATTCCTGAACTGGAAACCACACTTCACTGCCACGACTATTCACTTTTCTGAACTGGGAACACACTTATACTGACGACTGTTCACACTCCTGAACTGGAACACACTGCCACTGCTACGACTGTCATATTCTGAACTGGAAACACACTTCCATGCCCACGGATGGGAGCACTCTGAACTGGGAACAACACTCCTCTGCCAGACTTGGGAACACTACTGAACTGGAACACACTTCCTCTGCCACGACTATTCACATTCTGACGGAACACACTTCCATGCCACGACTATTCCACATTCCTGAAAACTGGAACACACTTATAATGCCACGTCTGTTCACACTCCTGAACTGGAATCACCCATCCACTGCTACGACGGTTCACATTCCTGAACTGAAACACACATTCCACTGCACGACTGGGAACACTCCTGAAATGGAACACACATCCTCTGCACAACTGGGAACGCTCCTGAACTGGAACACACTTCATCTGCCCATGAATGGGACACTCCTGAACTGGAACTCACTTCCACTGCCACGGACTGGTGAACGCTCCTGACTGGACACACTTATACTGCCACGACTGGGAACACTCCGAACGGGATCACACTTCCACCTGCCCACTATGGGAAACACTCCTGAAACTGGAACACACTTCCACTGCTCGACGTTTTCACACTCCTGAACTGGAACACACTTATACGCCAGACTGGTCACACTCCTGAACTGGAACCACTTATACTGGACCGGATATTCACATTCCTGAACCTGGACCACTTCCACTGCCACGATGGGAAAAATTCCTGAACTGTACCTCTTCCTCTGCCACGACTGGGAACACTCCTGAACTAGGAAAACACATTCCTCTGCACGACTTGGGAACACTCCTGCACTGGAAACAACACTTCCTTGCAGGACTGGGAACACTCCTGAACTAGAACACACTTCCACTGCCACGGGATGTTCACATTCTTGACTGGAACTCAATTTCCCTGCTACGACTGGAACACTCATGAACTGGAAACACTTCCTCTGCCACGACTGGGAACAATCCTGAAATGGAAACCACATTCCTCTGCCACGTACTGGGAACATCCTGACTGGAACACCACTTCCACTGCCACGACTATTCACATTCCTGAACTGGAACGCACTTCCTCTGCACGACTGGGAAACAACTCTGAACTCGAAAAACACACTTCCACTGCCACGACTGGAAACCACTCCTGAACTGGAAACACACTTCCTCTGCCACACGACTAGGGAACACTCCTGAACTGGAAACACTTTCTCTGCACGACTGGGAACACTGAACTGGACACAACTTCCTCGCCACGACTGGGAAAACTCCTGAACTAGAACACACTTCCTCTGCCACAACTGGAAACACTCCTGAACTGGACCACACTTCCACTGCCACGAATGTTCACATTCCTGAACTGGAACTCACTTTTCCACTGCACGACTGTTTCACTTCCTGAACTGGAACCACTTCTCTGCCACGACTGGGAACATCCGGAGCTGGAACACCATTCCCACTGCCACGACTGGGAAACACTCTGAACTGGAAACACTTATACTGCCACGACTGTTCACACCTGAACTGAAACACACTTCCCTTCTGCCACGTTACCACGGACTGGAACCTCTGAACTGAGAACACACTTCACTGCCACGACTGGGAATCACTCTGAACTGGAACACACTTCCTCTGCTACGATGTAATGCCTCCTGCCACGGCTGGGAGCAGGTCTTCTGCTGGTTGATTACAACTGAATGTCTTGGCTGGCGCACACGACACGATTAGTTCTGCTCTGCCTTGAAAGATGTTCGGTGATGGAATTACCCATGTTATAAACTGGTGCACATGGTTGTGTCTGTGTGTCTGTGTCCAGGTTGGCTTCAGTCTGTCTTTGTTGAAAAGATTATCAATGATTAAAGTACCATGTTTATAAACTAGTGTTTACCGGTTCTCGTCTGGAGGTCTGTGGTCCTCGTCTGGTGCAGTCTGTCTTTGGTGTGGTGTTGAAGCAGGATCCACAGTTTTGGGGTGATTTCTGTTTTTCCGATCGGGACCCGTTAGTGTACAGGCAGATTG
>JAFLJL010005849.1:0-12720 GCA_018398815.1 Conus ventricosus | reverse complement strand
TAAGACAGCGACATCAAGGGCTACGAGGAGGTCATGGGACAGCAGTGGACTGGGCCAAGACGAACGTAATGGGGAGAGGTTGCAGACCTATGCCGCTACAAGCAACCTCGTCATCGCGGAATTTTCCGTCAAAAGCGAAATCCACAAGCCACCTGGATATCACCACCAGACCAAAACCACTAAGAATCAATCGACCATGTTTGTGTTTCAAAGAATTTTCGAAGAACACACAAGACGTGAGAGTCAAGAGAAGAGAATGTAAATATCTATGTTCAAACCGCCCCATCTATTTTGCACGAAAACCCCCCTTTTCACATACACATCACGTCCTATCTCCATGCCAGTTTTTTGACCGGGGGGGGGGGGGGGGGGGGGAATTTAACACCTGTTTTACAAAAAAATTAACACGCAAAACCGCTAAATCTTGACACAAACCACACATTGAAACGGGGGCTTAGTGCTAGATAAGATATGGGGAAATCGTGAACCAAGATTATTACATTTCTCCATGACATAAACATTAAGGGGTTAACAAAAAAGTTTAACAAAAAATAAATTCTATTTTTTAACTTACTGTGTTTGGCGGGACAACTTGCCACTCTTACGAACAAACGATCTTTAGGGGCAGGCGCTTTAGAGAGAGAGTTTATCTTAAATAATATACGGGAGGGTCATGTTTTCATAGTTCTTTCAACTTCATATACATCTACGCTCCATATGGGATCTGTGGCTCTAATTCTAACATCGCCCTCCCACTTCTCCAGGAGCATACCAAGTATCTATAACTTTTAGTCCAAACGGCAAGAGTTTTTGAGTTCCCCCTGAACATCTTCAGTAATGCTAAATTTTTTTAATTTAATTTGCGTACTGGTTAAGACCTGTTGCTTAAATTCTCATTGTTCAGGCACGTAAGACTGCTTGCAACGCTCCTAACCCATTCTGTGTTACGCGGTCTGTCCCATAGATTTCTCTGTGATAACAGATAGGTAAACAGCGCTCAGCTAGATTCTTATTAAGTTTCTTTTCTACCAGGCCTGTGGATCGATGGTGCCTGGGATCCCTCCTCTAACTGTAACATGATTTTTTAAAAACCGTGGGTTACAGAACCTTTAAACGCTTTTCCGATCATCAACCTGAATCAGCCTAGGATACTTAAATGGTCCTCGCATGTAAATTTGTTGTAAAGCCTGACAGCCACAGCAGTTGAGCTTTTAATATCCTTAAAGGCCTCAGCGACTTTGTATCTTGAAGCCATGAACAACACCGTCAGAGCCATAACGTAAACTTCTTTCTTCCAACTTTTAACATGTGGAAGATACAGCAAGTCCAACTGGTGGGTGTTAATAGGAACTGAGTTAACAAATCTAGGCCTTATTATCTTTTTGGAGCGGGGCAAATATATTAGCCAAATTGCCTGTTTGAAAGCCAGTCTATTCGCATCTGATTCAGATCACTCTAGTGCTTTACTCAGTTTTTCAATAGCAGTCTTCCTTTCCAATAACCTTTAGGAGAATAATATATTTTGTTACATGGTATTGACTTCGTATTGTACATCGTATGTCCATAAGAAGGACTGTATTTAATTTATTTTTAATTGGTTATTTAGATGAAATATGCGAGAAGAATGATTGCTCCCATAGCACCCACAATAAAACCAATTTCTGCTATTTTCTGTCTTCTGATGGATTCATAAAAGACAGTCAGTTTCTGGCGGGCGGCGATGTTAGAAACTTCTTTCCTGTTACTAAGTAAGACTCATTTATTGCCTCATCAAGACATCTGTAAATGTGTGCTTCTGCATGTCCCCTGTTCCTTAACTTTTTATTAATAAAGTTCTAAGTGGCAATCCTCCTTTTCTCGTAAGCGCCTCTTGCCTTGGCTAAATCTTCTATTGCCTTGTTTATGACGTTCTCTCATCTTCATCGACCGCATTTACTAAACATATAATTGGCTTCCAGAGAAGGCCAAGGCATACAATAGCGCCTCCCTACCATCATAACTACTCTTCCCGGCCATCTTTATATAAATCAATATTTTCTATATTAAACTTTCTATGAACAAACAATTTCTGGGATAATCCCTGGTGCAACAAGAAAAGGCTTTTGACGCAATCCCAGCAGTAATTTACAACTATAACCTTAACAATAGTCCTCATGTCTAACCTTCCTAGGTCAGCCGGCTCATTTATAAAATTTTTTTTTTGCTAACACACTATAGCCTATACTCTAAGGCCGCTAATAACAGCGGAGGGGTAAATCGAAATTGAAAATCTTTTTTCACTTCATCTTTTAATTAACTAAAAAAATAATTAAAATAATCATAATACGACAGGCAGTCTATGTGCTTATTAATCCTATAATCTTTTTGTTGTTAAAGCTAAAAATAAAAGTTGCAACTAGTTTTAGGCGAATCTTCTATCTTTCCTTCCCATGTTGGGGGCGGTTTTTCTTAACAAACATTTGCAAGAGTTGATAAACTATAACACCAACGATAGGCACTGCATAATTAAAACCACGTTAAACTCATGGTTTTAAAAGTATAATTATTTGTATTATCTTTTTAAAATGGATTGTGACGACAATTAAAGTGGAGGAGCAAGCAGCACCCCGTAGACCACTGTCATAAAGAAAGATTATACTCTCTAGCTGCTTTGGGAAAACTAAACAGTATTTAAGGCATTGAACTAAGTAATAGAACAGAACCAACAACGTCTACATCAGACGTTGAGAAGTACTATGCTAGGTACAAGCACAGCTAGGGTCAAAAATTGGTTAGATCGGTAGGTCAGACAAAGATATAGATTATATGCTATAAGTTAGTAAGTAAGTGGCGCTTGTTTGATTCAGAAGAAAGATTTACAATACGAACTTATTAACAAAGATCGGGTTTTAAACGAAAAGTCCCTAGAAACTCTTGGATGTGACTGCATTACAGATTTGACTATGTTATGCCCATTCATCATGGTGTTAATACTTTAACATATTAATTTGATCATATTAAATTTAATCGCAATAAAAAAATGAGGATCAGGAGAAGAAGCCGCCACAGCGGACAGCACACAGGAGCAATGTGCCACAAGTGAAATGGTACCGCAGGAGCAAGTGAATGTGCCACAAGTGATAATGTTACTAAGGCTAAAAATCCTGGACGTGATGAGGCTGGGCCGTAAACTACTGAATGGACCAGACAAGAAAATCAAACCAATCAGCAAAACAAAAATTATTAGATAGTAATGACAACATCGTCACCAGCCACCAACAACGACACATTAACAACAACACAATCCCGAAACAAAAGATAAGATGTATTAATTATGTATTAGCTGCTGTTGTTGTTGGTGGGGGGTTTAGCATTACAAATACCTAACGCAAACCTAACACCAAAGCCGCAACCCACCCCCAGTACAAGAAGAAGAACCAACTTCTGCAAAAAAAGTGCAAACCTCCTGCAGTAGACTCCATTTCTTTGTCAAAGTTTTTTTTAAGAACTAGATAAAGTACAAGTTAAGAACTAAATAAATAACAAGTTAAGTGAGTTTAGAAGTTACTTTTTAAGTTAAGTGCAAGTTAAATTACAAGTATAGTGCAAAAAAAAATATAATTATATAAAGTACAGTTAGGCTCTTAAGTAAGTACTAGTTAGGTCTTAAGTTAAGTTCTTGTTAATTCCTTATGTAAGTACAAGTTAGGTTCTTTAAGTTAAGTACAATTCAGTTAATCTTTTAAAGTTCTCCAATGACCTAACAGCATATGAAAACTCCGAATTGACGTAAGTCTTCTTGTGATATAGTTAAGACTAGTGATTTCTTATAACAGCAGTTGTTGTTTACTTGATAGAGTAGAGGCGCGATTAACATTGTGTGAGAAATACATTGTTTTCAAAGAGGGCATGCTTGTAGTTATCGGTGAGATATATTTTTTTTTGACAACTTCTTACTTATACCCTTACTTTTTTTTCTTACAGACGTCTGGCTGGCAACGGGCAGTACATCCTTTGACCGCAACCCAACCATTTCTTTTATAACTGTTCCCCATTTTTAAGTTCATCTTCATCTTTCCAATTACTTTCTTGTTTACGCTGAATGTAAAGGGCTGTCCTTTAGGATAGTCGCATGTGTCGTACCACCCATCAGCTCCTAAAGCGGACTTCTGTTTCTAAGTCTTTATAGAAAGTCTTCTGTGGGATGTCAGAAATAAAACAAATCAGTGGTCGTGTAAAGTACTCTTGCTTCTGGGTACCGCGGCGGGTTTAAAGTAGTTTACAGAAATTCTAGCATCAATAACTTTTGACAACTCTAATACGGTACAAAGGGAAGGGCCCAATAAACACGCGGCTTGTCCAACTTAACCAATCCATTTTTTCTTCAACATAATGCACCAAGCCAATCGTTAAAGCTTCTTAAAGTCCTTGATAGTGGGTTTTAGAGGCAAACTTAATTGCTTGGTTTTCTTGTAACTAATTTAACATCTTTAACGATTGTGTACGTTCTCCATTGTTTTGGCCAAAACGCTGTTTGTTCAACAGTTTAAAGAAGTCTTTTTCTGAAGCATCAAGTGGCTTGGGTTCTAAGATAGTGTCTTCTAAATGTATGGCCACATAAAGGGCTCTTGATCAAAAGAATGATTCTGTGAACAGCAGTCAGCCTTCAGTCCGTGTCCTTAGGTAAAACTGTAACACGTCTGTAATGGCACACCAATTTTAGTTTTGTGTCTAAGATATAGGCACAAGTTTTAGGGGCGGCTCGATAGGGCTCATCTTAACCTTTCTGCGGCTAGGGGATAATCGTTGTGGAGATCGTGTAATTCTTTAGGATATTCTAAGGTCTACCTCAAAAACCAAGATAGTCCTATTGGATTATCAACGTAAGGCTTGTGACAACATACTATAACCACAGTGTTAACATCGTGAGGCCCTTTTATCATTGTAAAGTTTTCCTCAGTGGAAGTGGTTGACTCATGGCCCCATCCATACAGATGTTGCGACCTAAGTAACATTAGATATTTAGAAATGGTTTATTGGTCATAGTCGTCTAAATATTTGTTGTTGCGGCTTTGCAGATAAGGAATGTGAGGCCAAGCTAATAACCCATCCCCTTAGACCGGCTTCATCATCTGAATGTGGTAAATCAGATATTAAGTCAATTTGAATGTTTTGTAGACTTTAAGACAGCATCCCAAGATAGCCCCAGGCGCAGAGATTACTGTGATGATTCTAATTGTAATGTTCCAGCATGTAGACAGTAATTTTGCAAGACGTCTGCCAATAAAAACCCACGTCAGCCAATAAAATATTGATCGTATAGTCGCACCATCGTTTCCCAGTGTAATTCAGTCCAGGCCTATCTGTCGTATTCCTTAGTCAGAGTCAGTTATGGTCTTTGCCTCTAAGACTAGAAAAGAAAGCGCCTTTAGAGGAAGCGAGTCTTCGTCAAACAATCCACGAGTTCACTGTATTCATAAGATAAACTCCTTAACGCACTAAAGATGGATCAAAGTAAATTTTAGTGATTGAAAGTCTTGTAGCGAACCTGCTAACATATCTAAACAAGCCATCAGATGTAGGGCTGAGTCATAACAGGATAAAGAGTCCAAGAGTAAAAGTCATGTACTTTTCTGAAGACTGTGCAATGCAATAACCCTCATATATTCAGAAGTCACAGCTTGCATGAATAAAAAGAAATCGTACCTCGTAAGTTATGAAAGAAGATAGGTAGTTTCCATGTCTTAGGTCAACCTAAGCTGAAGATACAATTGTATGTGCGTGGCCCCTCAAAACTTTCATAATGTGATCCGTGGGTCTCCGTACTGCGTTCCTAATAATTATTTATACAAATCCAACAATGTGTAGATGAGACGATAACGTTCTTGACTTCAGAAGTCTAACAATGTCTGAAAGATTTAGTTGGTTGGAATAACTGATTGCGAAGTTGTTTCATTTGATCTAAGAATCAACTACGCGTTGGGGCCTCTGTAAATCTCAGGTGATTGTGTGTTGACCGTCTACCTAACAACAATAAACGCATAAGAGAACAACAGATCTGATGGTGGTTAATTAAACGTAGTATTTATTTATGTTCTTGCTGTTGCGGGCCCTATACTGCGGCAAGAGCGATTCAAAGTCACATAAACCCTGGTATGGCCTCATCAGCAATTTTTTTATATTTTTAAAACTAACCTAGACCCCCCCGTTTAGGTGTAAGGAGTTTGGGTTTCACAGTCTACAAAACATTTACAATGTTTCTTTGACTGGCAGCTGCTTCTAAGAGTTTGGGATTCTAAACTAAACCACCTTCTACAAAGCCCTTGTTTAAAATTGTCTTTTGTAGTAAAAGCCATCAGTCCTGCTTATTGTTCTGATTAATACATAATGACTCTTTGTACGATCTGCAAACAGATATCAAGTCTCATGTTTGTTAAGTGAATCGCCTAAAGTGGGAGCGATTGGAGAAATCCTTAGAGGCACTATATAAGCTTCTACAACCATGTGTAATAACGTTTTACCGTGTTTGGTTTTGTTTTGCTCTTCAAACTGAAGATATACTGTTTATTCTTACTGGAAAGGATATGTTATCAAGGTTCACTCTTGTTTGTGTGCTTTCATAATTTGGAAACTCTGTTTTGCATGATTTTAAACAGATGTAGATGCGCTAAACACACACATAAAGCACATGTTGTCAAATTAAGTATGTTTAAGACTCTCCGGTTTAAAACTACTCTTTTGGGAGAGGAAAGGTAAGAATTGCCCAACTATAGGATAGAACTTTGGTTTGTCCTCAATTTGATTTCCAAGGACCGTTCCTTCAGACCAGCCAGAACCCCTTAACTTTGCCTCCTCACTTGCAAGGTTATAAAACCTGTGTAAGCATGTAGCAGCCCAGTTTAGAGTTAAAAGTACGTGATAGCTAATAACTTCTTTTCTGCTTGTAGGAAACCCAGACTGGCATGTTAGTATCGTCAGCGTTATATAATCAAACAGAACGGCCAAAAACTCTTTTACAGGCGGTTCCATCTGAAGTACTCTGGGCTTTTAGCGATTGCATGTGCACGCTTTCATGAACGATTGTCGGGTTTAATGATGTCCATGGTCTACACACTGAACATACGCTAATGTTTTTTGTCACTATAAATATTTCTTCCATTGTATATAGTTATCTGCCCTCGAATTTACTTGTGGTCGTCATTATTAAAGCCAAAATATTTACGTAGATAAAGAAAAAATAATGATAATAAAAGTACGTAAAACAGGCTTTTTATTCTTCACCCCAGTGCCACAACGCTTCAAGACACGTAACTTCACAATAACACCCGCCAATATTTTACTTTTTCTGAATCACTACAGTCCAATGTTTATCATTATTGCTTTGCTAAATAGATCACTATTATCTTTTATTATATTGTCTAATCATTCTCAAACCCAAATTCACCTAAAAATCAATGTTTAATAAATTCCATTTGTTTCTCAAATAGTTCCATTACAATTCTTTACATCAGATTCGCTGAGTTCGGCAGCCATTTTAAATCTAAATAACAATAAATAATAATTGTCAATTAACATCTGCAAAACATTCATTAGCCCACACCACGCTCAATAAACACCGCTTATAGCGCGCACAAGAACACACACACACACACACACCACACACACACACACAACACACACACACACACTGCACCACAACACATGTCGTGGTAAAGAAGCAAAAATCAATAAATACCTGCCGGCTATCTACCTACCTGACGCTGATGCAATGCCCTTCACTGGGACTGCGATAGAGAATCGGAACTCACTTGTAAAATTTTGTAACGAAGATATTCTTTAAGTAACGCAAACTATCTGCGTCTCGATTGCCTTACTTCTTTTGTAAGATCCCGTATCCTCATGTTCTACAAACTCGATTTCATTTATCCTACTTTATATTTGCACATGAGCACTTACAAATGATGTTTCGATTTCCATCAAGTTATTGTATTCACAAGGCCAGCACAAGATAACTCACAAATGTTTGTTTCGATTTGATCATGTTAATGAGGCTAGCACATGCGCAGTGAGATTTTTGTCACGGTTCTTCCGGTGAAGAAAATTTCAGAAGCAGAATCAGGTCAACTCAATTGCGAAAATGTTCTCACAGGAAATACAGTGACAACTTTTGTGAGTGCGCATGTCTAAAAGCAGACGACAAACTCTGGGCCCCGGATCAATACTGGCCACTTTGTAAGCCGCCGGCAAGTGAATCAACGGTGTGGGGGTGCAATCAATATTAGACGGGCCGCTGATTCTTGTTGGCCATCATTCAGTCTGGGGCGGTTAAGTCCGTAAACATTTTAAGCCTATTTCGGTTTTAACTGATCGTGTGTTTGTTTTTCAATGGTTCTGTTTAATTGCATCAGTGTCTACCTGTCGTGAAGTAAACGTCTTTCTCCACTCCTTTTGAAGCTCAATTTCTGTCGTCTGTAATCGTCGCCATCGGCCATAAGCTTCTGAAATTCTTCGTCTGTATGTTTTCATCCTGTAATGATTTGCTTATTCTTAATCTTAATGAGCAAAGTTTTGCTGATGTAGGGACACAATGGCAGTGTGCTTTTGTAATTTAGGAGTTAATTTTTTTTAAAAACAGCACTTACGACCCATAGCACGGCGCCTAAACCTAACCCGAGACCCCCTAACGCTAACGAGACTGGCGCACCAACCCCACTGGCTAAAACAGCATGCCAGACCAGCACTTACGCTAGCTACAGCTGATGAGCCAGTAATTACATAAGAAAGAGTATTTAAAGCTTTAGCAATTTCTTTCTAGTAACTCTATACTTATCCAAGTCGCTTTCTATTTCCTTTTGAAGTTTAGTTATTTGCTTTAACCTAAACTGTTGAACCTCCATTTTTAAATAAGATTATTTTTTAAAATTAAATCTTATACATATCTTCTTAGTAATCCTTCTGGCAGCACTTCATCAACAGAGTAAAACGCAATAAATCAACATACTTAATGAAAATAAAGTCAAGTACTGTTATGTTTGTCTTTGTCAACCATTATAGTAACCTTGTCGGATGATGCAAGGGCTTTTATTTCATCTCCGTTTTTAGTAATAACAAATACGAGCTTTAAAGGGGGCATCCAAGTTTTCAGCCTTTATTTGTATGCCTCTAATAAACGCATGTTCTGGCAAACTAGTATCCCCTCCCTCGGAGTAATAAATAAGCGAAAAATCATCGTCATTTGCCTAGGCAGTGATTCTAGTTTTGGGGTAAATTCTAAGCCGACGGTGTCCCCCCACTTCAGCTAAGGACTTCTTTCTCTGTAGCAATATTCAGACCTCGCTTAGTTATTTCAATTTGTTTTTTCTTTTGTTTTCCCTGGGAAAGGTTAACAAGAAAGGGCCGCATTTAAGCTTTTCTAAAATTGTTTTTTTCTAGTATCATTGGGCTTGTATTTCAATTTAAATTCAAGTCAAATTTCAGGAGAAACCCCCCAAGATTCTCTCTTTTTGAAGTGTTTCACGTTTGCCAAAATCGTTTGCTTTTTAAATTCTTATTCTTTAGGGAAAAGGCTGCTGCCTTTTTTTGTTTCAATTTTGTTGTTTGAAAAACCCCGTCATCTGTATATTCAAATCAAAAACTTTTCCCCGGGCACCCAAATTTTAAAAAATAAACTCAGTTGTGTCTCCCTAGGTCTTTTGCTTACTGCGTGCTTTTAGGAGCTGCTAAAATTTTTGTTTTGGGCCCTCAGACATTTTTTTAAAATATTAAAATTATAAAAAACAAATTGTTATAACGTAAATAAAAAACAATTAAATAAACAAAGTATTAAACTGGGGGGGCAGCCGAAGCTTGCTTAGCGTGCTTAGATTTTTCAAAATGCTCTTTTATTTTTTTTTGTATTTTGCCCCTTATTATATAATTTTATTAAAACATTTCAAAACTTCTTTGTTTTTGGTAAAAAAAAACCCAAATTTTAACTGCGTTAAATTTTCTTTTAAGACAGCATTTTTTTTGGTTAAGAGCACCAGAAACAAAAGGCGTGGCGCCACTAAAGGCTAGCTTTGAAAGAGCTTTTCTTTTTTTAACAATGTCTCGTTCAGCCGAACAGTCATAATAATAAACAGGTTATTTTCTCAAATAGTCTATAGTAATGTTCTAAACAGTCGCTCAGTTTGTCGCTAGGATCAACTAAAAATATATTATCATCTGTCCAAATAAATTCCTTTCTTTGTAAGACTTGTTGGGGCTTAAGGTTGTGCAGAATATAACATGTGCTCGTAATAAAACCCTGTATATTGTTTGTAACAAATCAAGTACGAAGACATTTTTCCCCACACCCAGTAATCCCGCAGATAAGAGAACAGTGCGGATCTTTAGGAAGAAACTTCAGCTATCCATCTGTTTTTATTAGAATATTTCTTCTGTATTTTAATAACCCGCGTCTTTTAGCCTGTTTTCTTCAATGTTTAATCTGAGCATCACAAACCATAAAAATATGCATTTTTATTGGACCGTTTCCGTCGCTTTCTTGTGAATATTTATTTTTATACCATCTTGCCCTATCCTTTCTCCACTTCCAAACAATCTGTTGTCAAATGTGGATCTAAAATCCACCCACAGCCCTTTATTTGGTTATTAAGTAGTCTTCGAGTCTTACATCATAAAGGCGAAGTTTTTTACTTACACGATCAACTGCGGGATCTCTTTGCCTACCTCAGCAAACAACTTTCTTATTTCATCGAAGTGTTGGTGAGGTAAAAGTCCGCGACCCGAATACAACTGATCAGACTTGCCATTTATTGCACAGTCAACCTTCTCAATTTTTGGATTATAAAACGCTTCTGATTCTCTCTGAAAAGGAGTTGTTCCTTCAGTAAACAAGAACAAAATTCCTTTTAAAGACTTCAGAGACTGATTTAGATGTATGTTCCAGAGAGTGTCTCGCTTGTTTTTATTTTCTGTAATGGCGTGTACAACTCTTTCATAATAAATAACCGTTTTACTTTTATACTGGGTTAAGACTGTTCTGGCCAGTTCGGGGTTAGTAACAACATCAAACTCAAAAGAAATGTCACTAACTGTGAATTTAGCTAAAGGGTCTTCAGACAGAACGACAGAATCGCTAGGATTAAATGTCAGATCATAACTAAGTTTTTCTTTTAGTGCGCCTTGGTAATATGGCATATGCGTCTTTAACAACTCAAAATCTAGAGGGATGCAGAATCTGTTGCCAAATGCTTCTGCTACTGGATCATCTTTAACATCACCTTTGCATCCTCCGCTTTAAGCTCGTGCTTGAGACCGTTTGGGCTTTGTATTCCCTGATAAACTTTCTCTTTTCTTCTTTTTTAGGCAGCCATAGATCAGAATAGAGGGTGAAATATCTGCCTCGCTTAGTTCAAAGACGTTCTGCTTCCAGTTTAATTGTTATATGTTTAACGATAGCCCTGCCCAAATTAGCAACAACAGTAGCATTAGGATCTGTCGATTTAATATCTATTTTGAATGAAAGTTTAGCGGTGCCTGGCATTATAACATCGTCAGCGCCAAGATCGGGGAACTTAACTGTTAATGTTTGTCCAGGCTGAACTGGTTGATGGAGTATTTACACTAGTAACGGTCTGCCTTATGCCTTTTACTCCATGGGGCTCCTTCTCTTTTCTGTATGGATCGAGGTCACAACCGTATGAGTTCATTTTTTATAAAACAAAAAAGAATATAAATAAAAAATATGGATGAAGATTTTGACCCGATTGATCCTGTTGAAGAAGAAGATGAAACAGAACTGGGGCCTTCATTGCAAGAAGAGCTTGAAGGAGCAGGTTCTTTACTCCTAGACAACGTCAAGAACTATTGCGAGAAAGAATTCAATCATTCTATAAAGCATAGGACGAGAGCTACCAGAAGTAGTTGACCTAACGATTTTTTTAGGAAGATGGCGGGCATTTGTATATAAGAGCTGGTGCAGGAGACCGCGTAAAAGTTACTTCAACGCAAAACCCAAACAAGTTTTAAAACTAAGCACATTAGGCGAAAACTCCCTATTGCTAAGGTAGAACACTTAAACCTTTTAGAGCTTAGAGCCGAAGTTGTTTGTCTTTTACAGAACTTTGGCAAGAGTTGCCAACACAATCTAACATACAAACATTCCTCTTCAGATTTAACTCAAAAAGCAGATGAATCAATTAAAAGAGCAGAAGAACTAATAGCAGAAATTGAAACAAGTTTTAATGAGGAGACGCAGTTAAAACAATTGACAATTCTCCATTGCCTATGCGTGAAATCCTGGGGCTTAATGAGGCTTTACGAACAATAAGGGGCGAACTAACAAACAATTTGGCAAACTTGGCGAGCTGGATAGAGAAATTGAAGAAGAAAAAATAAACTCGCCGATGCAGATGATAACAATTTAGGGCAAGAAGAAAAGGCTATAATACAACAGAAAATCAGGATTTAATGCTACAAAGGTCAGCTAGGTTAGAAGTGCTGTCTACTAACAGAGCGCAGCTAGCATCACAAACAAGCAGAGTAAGAGAAACTATAAACAGAATACTTTATGAAAATACTACGCTAGCAGAAAGATAAGGACTCTGTTTCAGGGAACAGGGGATTACAATAGTTAGCATATTAACAGCTGTTGGGTTTGCTATCTCTACACTCGTTTATGCTTTATACAGGTAGTGCGCACCAACAGGACCAGTAGCTCCTCCAACACGCCTCCCTCAGGCGCCAAAACCCGGGGAC
>JAFLJL010005848.1:22500-31367 GCA_018398815.1 Conus ventricosus | reverse complement strand
TTGGCGGTAACTACCCTACCCCTCTCTTTCTAAACAATTTTGCCTTCAGGGTTGCCCAACAGCTAGCATGCCATAAACTGTTACTTGAAAGTTTTGTGAATCATTCGTGGGGTTTGTTGCCCCCCCCCCCCCCCCCCCCCCCCTTGTCAACCTCGGGTATGTCATTGAGGGAAGGCTAGCGCACAGCCCAAACACACTCACAGCTTGCTTACAATCTCATTCATATATCATGCATTCGTCAAATCAAACCACTAGTAAAGTCTATAACTTACTACACATAATCATGGAAAAAAAACATCAATCGCATGGAGCAAACAAAATAAACATTCTCTCTTCCTTGAATTTCACAAAACCTTTTATCTAAATCATCATAACTAACCCGGTATAAATAGATTTTCTACTTTACCTGGCCAGGTGATCTTAAACTATTACGAATCAACCGTCCTTTCCCTTTTCTTCTTTTTTTTTTTTTTCTTTCACTGTCACTTTCACAAACCACCAGTCACCAACAAAACCCTGCTGGCACTGGTCAGGTTGGACCGCTGGCGCTGGTCAGGTTGGACTGCTGGCACTGGTCAGGTTAGACGCTGGCGCTGGTCAGGTTACTGGCGTTGGCCTGTGGTTCTGTCTGATGAAAGTGGCACTGCCAGGAAAGAGGTCAAACCCCCGGTTCAGATTGAACAGTGACTACCAGGCATCGATCTGTTCTCCTTTCTTCCTTCCCTTCACTAACGCATTGCACTCTCTCTCTCTCTCTTCTGGTCTGCTCTATCAAATGACAGGGTTGCTTTTTTTCTTTTTCTTTTTTTTCTCTTCATCAATTAGAAACTCTCTCTCTTCCTCTCACTTGGTTTTATTATCGACAATAATTTACCCTGGTCGAATCAGCTTTCGACTTTTATCAAAAAGAATTATCGAAAAAAGTCTTTCAGCTTAATAGAATCAAACATTTTGGATTAACACACTCGGAAATTATTTTTTCATGCTTATATTCAAAGCGATGTGGACTAGGGCTTCAACCTGTTGGGTATTTAGCTAGTAAAGCCTCCTTAAGCATCTTGAAAGTCTCTACAGACGCTCTCTCAAACTTATACTTCTTAAATCTTTGTCTCTGAATAAGTGATTATAAAGAACTGAAACTTTGCCTTTTGAATTTAAAAAGTATCTTTAACAAAGCTGGGCTTTATGTTTAAGATTATGAAACCTTGCACCATTCTATCTCCGAGTGAAATTTCCCGTTCGAGAGTTTCGTAACAAAAACACGATATTTATCCCTCGTCCAAGAACTGATCTCCTTTATGACATCTTTTATCTATTCAGGAGGAAAAATATGGAATGAAATCCAGAATACATAAAAAACAAAAAATAGTTTATTATCTTTCAAAAAAGCATACCACAGATATTTTTAATTTGGGAAAAATTATAAAAGGTTGGGTTTTTTTCATTTGAGACCTGAATTTAATGATACCAATTGTTTACCTTCTCTTTTAACCCCCCCCCCCCTCTCTCTTCTCTTCCCCCCTCTCTCTCTCTCCCCCTCTCTCTCTCTCTTTTTTCTTTCTTTCTCTTAGTCCCTTCTATGTTAATGTTAAATGCCATCCTTGCTTCTGCCTCCGGCTTCCTTTCTCCCTCACTCGGTCTCTCACTGCTATTTTTTTTTTTTAACTCTCACCCTCACTCTCTCTCTCCTCTCTCTCTCTCTCTCTCTCTCTCTCTTTTTCCTCTCTCTCTCTCTCTCTCTCTCTCCCTCTCTCTCTCCTCTTTTCCCCCACCCACCATATCCCACCCCTTCTGTTTTGTGTTCACTTTTGTTACATTAGGTTTGTTGCATTTGGTATTATTATATTTCAGAATTTGTATCTTTTCTTTCTTTTTTTTTGGCCCCGGAGGGCTGGATGTAAAAAAGCGTTATGCTTACTCCACTCCCTCTGAAAATAAAATTCGTTCGTTCTTTTCGTTCGTTCACATCTCTCCCTTAGCCCTTTCCCCCTGCAACTCTATATGGTGCTAATGCTTCAACTCGGTTCTTTTCCCACCCCTCCTCTCATCTCTCTGCTTTTCTCTCGTGCAGAGCCTACTCCCAGAACCTCTCTCTCTCTCTTCTTTTTTTTCCTCTCTCTCACCCCCCTAGCTTTCTTATCCTGTTCCTACGTGTCAAAAGGGTGAGTACGATTGGTCAGTATTTTTCCCGCCTTGTCCCGAGGTTACCTCCCCTCTAATTTCATTGGACACAAAATCGTCAAAAGTCACATCTACCGGCCTTGCTCTCTGTGGTGGTCAAGGGGGTCATTTAATTAATTAACTTGGTTTCACCCCCACTCACAATACCTCCCCCTTTCCTACTTTAACGGCGACGTCCGACTTAACTGTGGGCATGGTCTTGCAAATTAGCTGTATCAGTCTGACCTAGAGCAGAGATCCGTCTTGGCCAGACCTATTGAGACGTTGGTCCAAGCCACTCAGTCTGTCTGCGGGACGTGCCGTCCCCGTGAAGGACTAGCAAATAGCCTCCCCACCATGCCTAATTGGCTGACGCGACACATGAAGTCATCTGCCTGGGAAACCAGGATGTTTGAGTTTGGACTTATGCCCAAAATTGAACTGGCTGGCGACTGACCACGATTTCGGTTTTCTTTTTTTTTTTTTCCGTGACAATTTCCCCCTTGCAAAAGACTATGCTCAGCATTGTCTCAAAACAACGGTACAAAAAAAACAACAACAACCGAATTTGCTGACAACACAGCTACACGTGCAAGGTTTTTGCAAAAAAATTTACAACAAACGGATTACAAAATTTAAATAAGCATGTATCACTAGTGAATATCACCCCAATGGGTTATCATTGACGTGCGCTTTTGCCTTATTTCAACTCATTTTCTGATAACCTCTGTGCGCACCCTATGCAATTCCCCTACCTGCGGATTTGCCACCTCTTCTCTTCACAACTACTGTGAAGAGCACAATCTAATATGCCCCACGATCCATGACACCTCACTGGGGAATCTCCACCCTCACTTATCGCAAACAGTGCGTTTACTACACAAGCGACCGTTTTGCTCCAAAATAACTACATTTACAATGAAAAGTCTCACAAAGAAAATATGAACCATAGCCAAATGGGAATGAACCCATACCCACTCAACCTAACTGTAATCAACACATATTATTTACAAAGCAGAGCTATGCACCCCCGGATATGACTGACTTCCTCCTAGTTGCAGCTTGCTAGACTACACGACTTAAATAGCCCCTCCTACATTCTGTCGACCTGGGATGTACTGAACTCGATACCTGTAGGGCTGCAGTCCCATTGCCCAGCGCAGCACCCTGCGTTTTTCAGCTGCGCCCCCTGCAGGAATTTGAGTGGTTGATGATCAGTCTCTATCACAAAACTCTTTCCCATACAATATTTGTGAAATTTCTGCACGGCCCACACGACAGCCAAACACTCCTTCTCTCCCGGGTTGCGTACCCTTCTTCACACTTCGTTCAACTTCCTGCTAGCATACTTCCCCAGGAAACTCGACCCCTTCGTGCTCCTGCAACAATACTGCACCTACTCCACCACCTGATGCATCTGTACGCAACAAAAAGGGTTTTTAGACATATCGGTAGCTTCAAGATGGAGGGGAACCTAGTCGTTCTAACACTGTCTGCATGCTTGCTCTGCAGCGTCTGACCACGACCACTCCCGGTTTTCCCTCCCTTGACCAATCACTGAGAGGACTCGTGATTGCTGCGAAATTTGGTACCAACTCCCTGTAGAAACCAAATAAAACCTAGCAGACTCCTGACTTCGGTTTTGTCTTTGGTCTCTTTGAATTCATATCTTCTCCCTTCTTCTGCTGGTCTCCGTCACCTCCACCCAATGTTTGCTGCTGCGCCTATGTGCTGAGTCTCACGTGAATATATTTGCGGAGAAAATTTCGCATGGAAAAGTTTTGGTTTCCCTTCCCACATCAATTTCGGTAATCCTGATCAAACCTTTTCAATGATGGTGAACGGTCCTTTCCAATGCATCAGCACTTGTTGTGATCCGTGGGGAAGCAGTAACAGGACTTATCTCCCACCTTGAGGGATTGCTTCCTCACCTTCCTGTCACATTGCTTCTTCTGCACGACCCTAGCCTCCTGCAAACTTTCCCTTGCAACCTTACATGCTCAACCTTTTGCCAACCTTGGAACAGGGCGAGATTGGGCCAATCAATCAACAGCCACTCTCTGAATGGTGTGTCAATTAAAGGGGCGTTTAAGAGGCGCCTTCCTCTTCACCCCTCTTGTGGCCTGCCCTTTTGACACACATCACATGACATGCAAAACCCGCTTTATGTCTCCCATTGCCCCTGGCCAGTGAAAATCATCAAAGATTCGGTCAGCTGTTTTCCCGGTGCCGAGATGACCCGCCATGAGCGATCGTGACCCACTGACATGACATTTGTCACGAATAACCTGCTGGTACCTCAACTGAGTTGTCACCTTACGTCTTCCCCTTGGTGAACATGGGTACAACATCCCGCCTTTCACCAGAAATTCTGTCTCACCTCCCAAACCCAAACCTGTTTCTCTCCCCCTTTCTTGCCGACTCCCAAGACTTTACGAGCGAAGGTCTTTTCCTGCGCTGCCCTAAACTCATCAGGCGACACATCTATGCCTGACTTCCTTCCCGGGAACGACTAACGGTTTATCATCCTTTTCCCTTCTTGCTCCGTGTTTGAACTCTGGCCCCCTGTAGCAGTCAAAAATTTCAGGATCCCCTGGATCCCTTGCACCCGGAATATTTCCAATGATCAAATCATAAAGGGGTTTCTCCATCACCAGCGCAGACAACTCGCTGAGAAGTAAGGGGTACGTATTCTATCTCTCAACTGGGAAACTTCCTCACAGTGCCATCGATTAGAGTACAGGTCTGGATTTGCCCTGTCAAAAACCCTTCCTCGCCACGTTGTTCTTACTACACCACATGAACAAACCAGTGTCCCGTTAACACTTTCACCCTCTGCTGGCCAATCCACCCCTCTTCCCCTGGTAATGAGCCACTCAGCCTAGTGCCCTCCATCCCTGACACTGACTGTTGCGTAGCACGAGCCATAAGCCGCACTCTCTACCCTCTTCAGATCGGATCCCTTTTGGTTCCCCTGCAGGTCGTTTTTCCCCCGGCGACCCTTATCAACCTCTTGCAAGGCTGCTGCCTTTGGAACCTCATGCGACAATCCCTCGCCCCATGTCCCTTCTTGTGACAAAGAAACACCTAATGTCCCTTTGCCCTTCCTTCTGCCTCACCACTGGGTTTTGCAGACTTTGCAGAAAACTCCCCAAGTCTCCTTGCACTCTTCTCACCTGTGCCTGGCACCTGTTTCTCCCGCACCATAGTGCCCAAACGTGCCTCCCTATACACCTCTGCTAACTTCAGCAACTCCCCTGCTGTCCTGGGTGTCTCTCTTTTAATGTGTAGTTAACTCTGGACTGCAACCTGACAAAAATCTGTTCTTTCATAACCAGCTCTTTCAATTCAGCGAACTCCTTTCTCGTACCACTCACTCTAACCACTTCTCAAAATAGTGATCTAAAACGTGCACCAAACTGATGTACGTTTCACCTGCTTGTAATCTAGCTGATCGAAATTTCTTTCTAAAACCCCCCCTTGTGAGGTCAAATCCCTTCATCAAAGACTCCTTCACAGCACCAAAAATCAGATTGTTGGTCTGCTGGTAACGCAGTGAAATCTGTAAATGCCTTACCCGTCAATAAAGCTGACAAAATGACTGGCCCACTCTTCTGAGGCCAACCCTGACTAGTAGCAAACGTTTCAAAACGACTGATGTACGCATCAATCGAATCTGAACCTCAGAGAATCTTGGCAACTTTGGTCGGGGGGCATAACTGCGCACAGGGTCACTGGAAACTTGACTACCATCATCGGTGGTCTCCCTCTGTATTCTCCCTTCTCTCTAACTCTAATTGAATCCTTAATCTTTCGTTTCCGGGGTTTTCATTTCCTGAATCCTTATTCTTTCTGTTTCCTGCGTTAATCTTTCTGTTTCCTGCGTTAATCTTTCTGTTTCCTGCATTGCGCTAGCTTTTAAACCTTTCCTGCTCTGCTATTTTTTACTGCGACACGGCGTCTTTCCCCTCGGCTCATCTCTTTCCATCTTTGTTGGGTTTCAACGAATGCTCGCAACTTTCTTTCCCGGAGTAGCCTAAATCACGAGCGACGCTCACAAGTTGTTCAATAGGGGTGTTCTTTCGTCCGCCATTATATCTTTTTTTTTTAACAGATTTTATTACCACCCACACCAAACTGGTCGTTACCGACACGAGTGACATGATAGCACAATCCCATGAATGATAATATTAGCTTGGACAACGTAATTAGTTTTATACGACGCCTAGCGCCTGACCCCAAATATGAGAGCGAATTATAGGCAATCTGTGCGAAAATAAGTACTCTGGGCTGAAATGCCAAGCCTAGTGGTAACTATCTTGGAAACAAAACAGTAAGACACTACCTTTCTTAGGATTACAATACTTGAATCCCACCCAGCTTCCTCTCTGAGAAGTTGAACAATTATAATAAATGGGCCAGAATATCTGGCACTCGCCAATAAATTGTAACCTTTGGGGTATGTCAGTGGAGAAGGAAATAGCGCACAGCCCAAACACACCCCACAGCTTTCTTACAATCTCATTCATATATCATGCATTCGTTTAAATCAAACCACTAGTAAAGTCTATAACCTTTACCCACACATAATCATGGGAAAAAAAACATCAATGCGCAAAGGAGTCAAACAAAATAAACATTCCTTTTTTCCTTGAATTTCACAAAAACCATTATCTAAATCATCATAACTAACCCGGGTATAAATAGATTTTCTACTTTACCTGGCCAGGTGATCTTAAACTATTTCGAATCACCGTCCTTCTTTTCTTCTTTTTTTCTTCTTTTCTTTTCACTGTCACTTTCACAAACACCAGTCACAAAAACAACTGCTGGCACTGGTCAGGTTGGACCGCTGGCGCTGGTCAGGTTGGACTGCTGGCACTGTCAGGTTAGACCGCTGGCGCTGGTCAGGTTACTGGCGTTGGCCTGTGGTTCTGTTTTGATGAAAGTGGCACTGCCAGGTAAAAGGTCGAACCCGTTCAGATTGACAGTGACTACCAGGCATCGATTGTTTCCTTTTTTCCTTCCTTCACCCAACGCATTGCACTCTCTCTTTTCTCTCCTCTTGGTCTGCTCTATCAAATGGACATGGTTGCTTTTTTTCTTTTTCTTTTTTTTTCTCTTCATCAATTAGCAACCCCTCTCTCTCTCTCTCACATCTCTCCTTAGTCCCCTTTCCCCCGGGACTCTATATGGGGCTAATGTTCAACTGGTTTCTCTTCACTCCTCCTCTCATCTCTCTGCTTTTCTCTCGTTTCAGAGCCTACTCCCAGAACCTCTCTCTCTCTCTTTTTTTTTTTTCCTCCCCTCTCACTCCCCAGCCTTTCTTATCCTGTTCCTACGTGTCAAAAGGGTGAGTACCATTGGGCTATTTTTCCGCCTTTGTACCGAGGTTACCTCCCCTTTAATTTCATTGGACATGCAAATCGCAAAGTCCACATCTACCGGCCTTGCTCTCTGTGGTGTTTAATGGTCATTTAATTAATTAACTTGGTTTCACCCCCCTACACAATACCCCCCCCCTTTCCTACTTTAACCGGCGACGTCCGACTTAACTGTGGGCATGGTCTTGCAAATTAGCTGTATCAGTTCTGACCTAGATGCAGAGATCCGTCTGGCCAGCCTATTGAGACGTTGGTCAAGCCACTCAGTCTGTCTGCGGACGGTGCCGTCTCCGTGAAGGACTAGCAAATAGCCTCCCCGCCATGCCTAATTGGCTGACGCAACACATGAAGTTGTCTGCCTGGAAACCAGGATGTTTGAGTTTGGACTTATGTCCAATTGAACTGGCTGGCGACTGACCACGATTTCGGTTTTTTCTTTTTTTTTGTCCGTGACACCCCCCATTATTCCAGACATGACCGTTTTCCTATATGCTGACATCTCGAAAACACCCAGTGTAATCAGCTGGACTTATCAAAGAAAAACAAACAAACAAATATCTATATAAACCTGAAGCTGGAATCTCATCATATGTATGGTGGGGAACTGGGGGGTAGGGTGTAGGAGGGAGGGAGGGGGGGTTGAGCTCTCGACGAAGCTGTTCGGATCGGTTGTGCCTCGACCTCTGTCCCCTGACCTCTTTTTTTCCCCCCCAAAGCGAGCTGTGATGTTGACATCGCTGCGCTGTTCGTCTTGACAGGTTCAAGCGAAGTGCAAACAGCCGTTTGACTGCGTGGGTGTAGGTTATCTCCTCTTTCGGGTCTTGACCTTGACCTGTCATGGCCTCTACCCCAGAAGAAACGAAAGCTCTCTCTCTCTCTCTCTCTCACTCTCTCTCTCTCTCTCTCTCTGACAATAAATGAAATCGTTTTCTCTCTCTCTATCCCTCTCTCTCTCTCTTCCTCTCCCCTCAGGCATTTGGTGCGTACACATCGTGTGCGTGCGTGCGTACTTGTGTGGTGGTGTGTGTGGTGTGTGTGCGCGTGCGTGTATGTTGTGTGTTGTGTGTGTGTGTGTGGGTGTGTGTGTGTGTGTGTGTGTGTGTGTGTGAGCGCGTTTGTGTGCGCGCGAGCCTGCTTGCAAGTGTGAGTACATATGTGTGTGTGTGTGTGTGTGTGTGTGTGTGGTGTGTGTGTGTGTGTGTGTGTGTGTTGTGTTTGCACCCATGCTTGCACGCGTGCTCCTCCTCAGTGAGAGAGAGCAGAGGAGAGACAGAGACAGAGACAGAGAGACAGAGACAGAGACAGACGAGAGCGAGAGAACGT
>JAFLJL010005848.1:12500-17500 GCA_018398815.1 Conus ventricosus | reverse complement strand
GGGGGCAATGAACAAAAGCAACAAAAAATAAAAAAACGGGAAAAATAACACATAAAACATAGGTCAACCCCCCCCTATACTGGGAAATAAAAATAAAATGAACAAACGGCCCGTTCATCTTTTAAACCAGAAGCTTTTCCGTAACAGAAAAACTGCTCACACCACCACCAAAAATAAACAGCAGCCCGTAGGAAATTGTTTCCAAACCAAATTGTCCTGTTTCTGTTGTTCACACTAAAACAGCAACACCCAGGGGGCATTACCCAACCCAGGAAAAATTCCTCCCCCCCTCTCAATTTTGACCCCCGTTTGGGCTCCCCAAATTAGTACCGGGAAAGCGTAGTTTCCCGAAATTCTAGGCTTTAAAAAAGAGAGCAGCGCCCTTTTTCAACTTTTTAGTCCTTAAAGGACCCGGTAAAAAATTGGCGACCCTCTTTTAGCCGGGTCGCCCCCCAATTCAGCGAGGGACGTCCTCCCCTTTTAAAAATGTTATGAGTTGATCCTATAAAACCTTTTCTAAACCCAAATTTCCTTCTCTTGGGAAAAAATTTCCCCCGGGTTCGAACCCCGGCTCATGGCCAATGCCCACGTTTTCCCGGGGACTTATTTCCTTCCCCCTTTTTCCAACCCACTGGCTTGTCTGCCCCTATGACGGGGGGAAACTGTTTTTGGCTTTTCCCTTAACGAAAACTGGCCCACCTCGCCCCTTTTTTGCCAGGGCGTTTTTTACTGCCCCCCCCCGGCCCCAAAACCCAGCTGCGGGTTTTTCCGTCACTCTGGGGGCCCAAAGGGGGCCCCGCCCTGAAGTCCCCCCAGGGGGTTGGGGCCCCACTTTTTCTGACTGCCAGGGCAACCCCAAACAACTTTTAAACCCACCACAAAGGGCCCCCCAAAGGCCCAAACGGAAACCCCCCAAACTACAAACCTATTTTTTTGGTCCACTGAAACCCCCACCGGGGGCCACCTTCATGGCCCCTAAGCTCCATTTCTACGGCCCCTGTGCACTTCCACCGCGTTCTTTTTTACTTTCCTCCCCCTTCCCCCCCCATTGCTTTCCCCATTGGGGACGGGCAGTTTGGGGCTGGGCTTCGGGGTGTTTTCCTACCCCCTAACAAAGCGGGGATAGGGAAATTGTTTTGCACTGCGAGTAAAGGATTTCCTCCTGAAAAACTCCGACTCTACTTTGACAGGGGCCCCAAAAGGGTTTACCCGTTTTAATTCCTTCCATCTGCTTTATCGCACCAGGTGGTTTCCCCGGTATGGGTCTTCCTCTCAAAAAACCCGGGGGCTCTCCCATTCCGAAGTCAGCCGGGAAACTAAAAAAGCAGGTCCCCGGTTTTCCCCTTTTTTCTACTCCCCCTAGTATTTGGGTGGGGGGGCACCCTACCTTCCTTTTGAATGTTTCAACAGAAACCCACGAGGGGGTTTTTCGCACTCCGCTACTTTTTCCTTGGGCGTTATGACCCTCTCGCCCCATTTAAAACATGGGGCGTTTCACTCTAATTTTTCTCTTGGGCCCCAAACTGTTGCCACGGATTTTAAAATCCGCTTTTTTAACTGCGGTCTCGCCTCCTGTTTGTTGGGGTCGGCGAATCACTCCCGACTGTTTTGGTCTGGGCAATTTCGGGTCGTTTGGGTTTGATCCCCTTAAAACCCTTTTTCCCGATATGGGCAAAAATTAACCCGTCTGCAAAATTTCCAAATAATCCCCTTTAAATTCCTTTCTCTTTCCGCCCAAAAATACTGTGAGAAACCTTTCCAAAAATGGGGGAGAATTTGCCCCTTTTCGGGTCTCCTCCCCAAGAATTTAAAAGTTTTTCGTGCCCCTAAACCCTTTTCCATTTGTCCCAAAAAGGAAACCCCTAAGCCGATAAAGGAACTGTACGTTTCGTTTCACCGATTTCCCCAACGGTTTCTCTGGGGAAAAATTTCCCCATATCTATCGGCGGGTTTTGGTTTCCTTTTGAAAAAAAAGCAAAAACGCACCGACTCATAATCTGTCTGTTTTTTTTCCCGGGGGAAGCAGAAAAAAAAACAAACCTAGCTTTGGGGGGTCAGCAGCGCAAAACAAATTTGGGCCCACCCTTTTCGGGGAAGCCCCGATTTTGGGAAACCTTTTAAATTGCGAAAAGAAATCCCCTAAATTCCGGAAATTTTCATCGAAAACCGGGCTAATTTTAAGGGGTGAATGTGGGCAAAAATTTACTTGAGGTTTTGCGTCCCCCTCCCGTTCTTTTTTCCAATTTTTTGTTTTTTCCTTAAACTCAAACTGCCTTATCTCCCCTTTTTTTCTCTTTTTTCCCCTCTTTCCCCCTTTCTTTTTTTTCTCCCTCTTTCCCGTTCTCTTCCCCCTTTTTTTCCCCTTTTCTTTTCTTCCTCCCCCTTTTTTTCCCCTTCTCTTTCTCTTCCCCCTTTTTTCCCCTTCCCCTTTCCCCCTTCCCCCCTTTTTTCCCCTTTTCTTCCCCCTTTTCCCGTTTTCTTTCTCTCTCCCCTTTTTTCCCCTTCCCTTTTTTCTCTCCTCTTTTTTTTCCCCTTCACCCTTTCCCCTCTCCCCCTTTTTCCCCCTTTCTTTTCTCTCCCCTTTTTTCCCCCTTTTCTTTCTCTTCCTCTTTTTCCCCCCCTTTTTTTTCTTTTTCTCTCCTCTTTTTCCCCGTTTCTTTTCTTCTTTCCCCTTTTTCTTTGTTCCCCCTTTTTCTCTCCTCTTTTTTTTCCCTTCTCTTTTCTCTCCCTCTTTTTTACCTTTTTTTTTTTTTTTCTCTTGTTCTTCCCCCCCTCCCTTTGTATTTTTTGAGCCCCGATTCACGGGGCAGTTCTCATCTACATATGCCCCTTTAGTTCCCGGACCTTTGTTTCCCAAAGCTTTTCCCTTTTTCTATAGGTCCTCTTTTTCGCGGACCCATTGTCTCAGCACCCTCTTCGTTTGACATTTGAAGTAAACTAAAACCCCCGATCAGTAGTTAAAAACAACCACAGTAACAAGCGGGGATATCCCCCGATCAATTGTAAATAAGCCGGGGTCAAAAAGTTGTGCTACAACCCCAAAACAACCCCAACGCAAACCCAAAACAAAGCAAGTTCAAATACAAGGCCCAGCATGGAAAAAAAAAAATCAAAACCAAACAACACATGGGGCTAACGTTTTCCCGGTAAAAAAAAAAAAATTTTTTAGGTTTCCCCCAAACACGACAAAATTTTTAAATCCCCTTTCAAATTTAACAAAAACCCCAAAACAAAAAAAACTTTTTGGCCCCATTTTTTGTTCATCCGGACGAATTTTCCAATTTGTGGGTCCCCCGACGCTCCCCCCCGTTTTAAAATTTGTTTTTTTATATTCAGGGATGCGGGGGGTTTTTGAAAAGTAAATTTTCGCCCTTTTACAACCAAAATGCGGGTCTGGGATTGGCCACCAAATCTGGGCACTCACATGGGCCCCCACAAAGGTGACGGGAAAACCCCAAAAACATTTTATAGAAAATAAAACAACTTTATTTTAAATTGACTCCGAAGGGCCCCCCCCGTCACAAAACAACACAAAAATTTCTTAAACCCAAAAACAATGTAAACATCATAAGGGCAATTATAAATTCGCATCCCCCTTTTCCCTTTAAATACTCTTCATTAACCAGGAAAAGGGCCCAAAAACCCCAAATTTTTTTGCACCCTTAAAACTTAAGAAAAAATCAAAAAGGGCCGTAACTTTCCCCGCATTCCTTTGGTTTTTAAAACCCGTTTCTCTCTCCAAAAACTGTGCGACCACGACTGAATCTGCCAACCCCTGTTGTGTCCCCCCCGATTTGGGGCCCAAAACCCCGTTGGGGGGACATGGGGAAGTAGCTTGAGTCGCACCCCCACACCGAGTTTTTCCCGGGGGGGGGGGGGGGGGGGGGGGGGGCTTCAAACCCACTTGCCCCTCCCCGGAAAAAGGGGTCCTGTCGGCCTCTCCCCCAGGTCTTTCCCGGCTGCAACAAACCCCCCCGTTGTCTGGCGCTCCCTTTCTGGGCCAAAAAGGCTGACACGTCTTGCTGTGGGGCCCCTCCCCAAAACGGGAGACAAAATTTTTCTTCGTCGGGCTCCGAGGCTACAGCAAAACCCCCACTGCTTACGTCCCCACCCCGGAGACAACGAGGGGGCAGCTAACCTCTGCTTCACGCTGATTTTCCCCTTTAGCCCTCAGCAAGACGGGGCAGTTTTAAATTTCCCCCCAAGTTAGTCCCCACTTCCCGGTTTTCCAAGCACCCTTTTATTCGTTTTCAAAGAAAAAGAGAACCCCAGTTTTTTCTGGCTCAACCAATTTGGAAAATGGCACACACACATGCCGTTTTTTACCCAAAAAATCCCCAAGTTATTTTTATTCCACCCAAAGGAAAACACTTGTCACCTACAATACACACACACCCCAGCGCAAACGCCCCAAAAAAGACTGGGACCCTGGGGTTTAAAGCATAACCTTATTCCCAAAAACCCTGTTTGATTCCCCCCAAATACCCCTTGAAATAAAAAGCCTGGACCTCTCTTTCCCGCCAAAGACGAATTTCTTCAAGGGAAAAATTTCTACCTCTATAGACAACAAGGCGCAAACCACTCGAAAGGCCGCAAACCTTCCATTCATTTCCCCAGAATAGGGGCGATGAAAAGGTCGCTGTTTCTTTTTCCCGGGGGTGAAGGTCACCCACCCGTGCGGTCCCCCGACACGATCGCCCTTTCCTTTTAGGCCCACCGGGGGAGCCCAGTTAAAAGGCCCGTGCTCAAAATGGACATCTTTTCTACCCCGGGGGCAAGGGCGCCAAAATCCCTTGGGCCCCTTAAACCCCGGCAAAAAGAAAAATTCCCCGTATTTTTAGAAAACGACTGGGGTATCCCCCCCCGGTGATGGCCCCGAAAACGGGAAACCCTTTAAGACCCAAGGAATTCTCTAAACAAAAACAACTAAAACCCTTTAAATTTGGGCCCAAATGCTCGAGAAATTCGGCCGACTCATTACACACTCTTTCTCTGTTCTC
>JAFLJL010005848.1:5000-7500 GCA_018398815.1 Conus ventricosus | reverse complement strand
CGCCAGTACGGAGATAACCGGGGGTCGGAAAGGAAGAACAAAGCAAGGTAGAAAGAGACGTACAGCAAAACACAGGGGAAAAAAGAGAAACGAAATGCACGAAACATGAAAAAGGAGAAAACCAAAATGAATGGAAACGAGAAAGAAAGAAACGAACATAAAAAGGAGTAAATGGAAAAGAGAATTTTTTTTTTAAAAAACTAACGAAAGGGGAAATTAAAAAGGGGAGAGAGAAAGAGAAAGAGAAAATGGAAAAGAACAAAAAAGAAATGGAAAAAGAAGGGTATAAAGAAAAAGAGAAAAGGGAATAAGAAAAACAAGGAAGAGAGATTTAAAAAAAAAAAAGAAGAAAAGAAACGAGCAAAAGAAAAAAGAAGAAAGAGAAACTGGAAACAAATACCAAATACATGGAAAATGTAAACGAGGAAGGAAAAAGTAAGAGATCACGGAAAAAAAGAAAGAAAGAAAGAAAGAGAAGAAATAGAACAACATAATTTTTATGAAGGAAAACTGAAAGAACCGTGAAAAAAATCACTGAAAGAGAATGACCAAAATGAACAAAAAGAGAAAGAAAGAAAAAGAAAAACATCAGGCACACAAGTCTGTCTGTCTGTCAGTCTCTCTCTCTCTCTCTCTCTCTCTCTCTCTCTCTCTCTCTCTCTCTCTCTCTCTCTCTCTCTCTCTCTCTCTCCGCCCTCGTGTATTCAACTTTTTTCTTTTTCTTCCATGTTTGTTTATTTTTTTCTGAAACGTCGCAGCTTTAGTATTTCGCAGACACAGAATGTGTGTGTGTGTGTGTGTGTGTGTGTGTGTGTGTGTGTGTGTGTGTGTGTGTGTGTGTGTGTGTGTGTGTGTGTGTGTCACGCACACTGCATAGAGAATGATCAGGAAAGAGGGGCAGAAAGAAGACGGAGAGTGTGCAGGAAATAAGGGGAGGATAGTAGTCAATGATTTGCGTGCACATGCACACGCGGACGCGTGCGCACACACATACACACACATGCGCGCGCGCACACACACACAAAAACACACACACACACACACACACACACACACACACACACACACACACACCACACACACACACACTTACATACATACATTCATGCATACATACATACATACGCGCGCGTGCACCACACACACACACACACACACACACACACACACACACACACACACACACACACACACACACACACACACACACACACACACACCGATTACTGGCCAATAGTCGAAGAAAAATCCTTTCCCAACTTGACTCCTTTCTTTACCATCGTGCATGACTAAGAGAGAGAGAGAGAGGAGGAGAGGAGAGAGAGAGAGAGGAGAGAGAGAGTGAGAGAGAGAGAGAGAGAGAGAGGGAGGGAGGGAGGGGGGAAGGGATGGCAGGCATTGGTGGTAGGTACAGTGTGGAGATGAGGTGGGAGGTGTAATGGATGGGGAAAGCAACCAGTGTCTACGAACTGAAAGCATTCCACAATTGTCGTAACTCTCCGTTATCACACACACCTTTCCTCGACCCTGCGTACCTCCATCCTGCTCATCCCTCACCCCCACCCCTCCAATGTTAACCACCATCACCCTTCCCCAAACTCTCCTCTTCCCCACCCCCACCTTCACTAAGCTAAAGTAACCCGATCTTCCGATCTGTACTCTGCCAGAGAAAGGTTTCCATACCCCGATGAAAATGTCCGTAACGTGTCACTGGTCCGTATGTGAACACTGTGGCTGTCTTTCAGACTTACAATTAGCTCAGCCTGGCGACCCCACTCAGGGTCTTTTTTCCAGATTGTTATCACGAGAAAGAGTTCCAAGTTGTATGCCGGAATAGCTCAGTTGGTAGATAACCGGACTCGTAATCCTGCTGATCCTAGGGTTGCGGGTTCGAATCCCCGTTGGGTCGTTTCGGTACTGGGGGATTTGACCCTCGGCGTTGGTTAACATTGGTTCCAACTCAAGTTACTGAAAAGGCCATGGAGTGGTTGCTAGAGCATTCTTTTTAAATTTGTCAATACAATGCCCTTATTTCATAACATATACAGGCACAATATGGATGCTCTCTCTCTCTCTCTCTCTCTCTCCTCTCTCTCTCTCTCTCTCTCTCTCTCTTTCTCTCTCAATGCCCTTATTTCATAACATATACAGGTACAATATGGATGCTCGCTCTCTCTCTCTCTCTCTCTCTCTCTCTCCCTCTCTCTCTCTCTCTCTCTCTCTCTCTCTCTCTCTCTCTCTCTCTCTCTCTCTTATCATTAACGACTCCTTTTTTTACTTAATAACAATTCTGCTTTCAAAAGGAGCGATACCTTATTTTCGTGAAGTAATAATGTTTCTTTCTGAAACTGTGATATTCCCCTCCCCTCCCAAAGTAAGAGCGCCTTTTTTCTGAATGAAAGTAATAATACTATTTCGTCAAGGAAACTTTCAAAAGTATAACTCCTTAATAAACTATCCTCCTAACATAATAATGCTTTACTGCCATAAGGAACTATGT